>VZTD01001819.1:1143832-1180676 GCA_013397725.1 Rhagologus leucostigma
CACCGACCAGCTCCGAGGAGGAGAGAGACCACACCTACAGAAGGACTCTGAAATCTTCCCAGGTTTCTCTCTATAGCGAGGGTTTTAATTCATTATTTAGCATCATTATCCTTTTCCTGTGTGTTTGTTAAAATAAATAGTTTTTATCTCTTTCACTTTCCTTCGAGGAAAAATTTCCTTTTTTCCCGAACCCTGTGGGGGGAAGGGTGGTTGTAACCTGGTTTTCTCTCAGGAGCTATATTATTAGATTTTGGCCAAACCGGCACAAATACTTTTTGGTGTAGTCGGCAGGACAGGGGATACACATGATAGAGTCACCCCAAGACACTTCCTAACTTTCTTTTTTTGTTTTGCCCTCTTTTGAAACATCAGAAAGCCTTCAGCAAGCAAGCTCATTCTGTTTTCTCAGCAGGAATTTACTACTTCTTTCAACTCTTCCACATTTTCTTTCTTACCTAGTTAGCTCTATTAACTAGCTCACAGTGACATTACAGACACACATCCAATTTGTTTGTAGACACCTAGACTGAAGACCTAAACTGATGATTACAATCCAAATCCGGAGCTGAATCTCAGTCCTAGGGCAGGATTCAGTTGCCTACCCATCAGATACTCAAGCATTTGAACAGGGAAAGCAGCTGTGACAAATGGTGAGCCAACATCCTTTTCAAGAAGGAGCTTTCCTTCTTGAAAGCCAGGTGGCTTTCCTATGAATTAGACACTGATGTCTGGGTAACCAAACTGTGTTTGGGCAACCATAAGGTTTTTCACCTTCCCACTTATTTCAGTGAGGCTTTTAGAAATCCTCCGTTCAAAAAATTTAATTAAAATTCTTCTTACTGGAGTTTCTCATGTAATACAAAGTGCTTGATCTCTGCCCCAAAAGGGACAGGAACTAATGGGACAAAGTGCAAGATCATAGTCTTGAGGATGAACAATTATCTCAGCTCTGGGACTTGTCAGTTGGAAATGAGAGGAGAAAGAACTGTGTATCCTGATCTTTCTGCTATTAAAGCGACAAGGCTGTGACAACATGGTATGTGGCAGTCTAAAGGGAGTTAAAAAAGCACTGTGGACAACACTGCTACAGCCTTATCCAGAATGCTGCACACGATTCCAATCACACCTATGTGAAAAAGAATAAATTTGAACCGGAAAAGATGGAGCCACAGGAAAAAAAATAAGATGAACTATCCATTAAAAAACTGAACCACAAACTAATAAAAGGTTTTTAATAACAACAGAAGGAGAAGAGTCTTCTGGGGCAAGTAATGGATAAGTACAGAGCTTGTTCATTTTACCAAATAGATTATACGACACGACAGAAAGAGCTGAGACCTGGCAACCAAGGAAGTTCTTTGTACCCAGTCTCTAAAAGAGCTCCATACATTGCTGCTTCTAACATCTTGCTAGGGCACATCACATTGTCTTAGTGACCCAGATCTGTCATAGCCATCTTCTAGTTTTTATTGAAGTACTGAAGTGATTTTATAGGCGAAAAAAGGATTTTCACATCTGCAAAAAATGCTTTGCTCATTCATGATCTCTTACTAGAGATTATAGGACAGCCAAACCATAGAAGTTCATTTAGATGCTGTAGATGAGTAAATATACATACGTATACTATATATATATAAAAACGAGGTATGTTAATTCATAATGTATTTCTGTGTAATACAGTAAGCTGTTTCCCATAACATCATAAAGAATTATATGAATGAAGGAACTGAGGACAACAGAGTCAAATGTAATGAGTCAGCTGTCAACAAAACATTAGCCAGAAATCATATTAGACCTCTACACATAACATTATTTTATTAGTGCAATATGTGAGCCAATTTGTTTAAAAATTACTCTGCAAGATAAAAGGCTTGTCCATAAAGAAAATAACAGCTGTTTCTTAACAGAAGACTTTTTTGGATAACCCAGAAATAAGAATTTGACATGCTGAAAGTCCACAAACAGATCACTGCACTCTTTTGATGTGTTTGACCAAGAAAACACTCCTCATTATATTTTGTTAGCATTAACCAAAGGTACCATATTTTTTCTCTGCAGTAGCTCTTTTATGAGATACACTACATGAACTCAACCACCATGCTCAGTGAATCAACCAAAGCACCTTCAGAACGCTTCTACTTCTCAGAAAGAAAATAATGGATTGCCTCACCATATCTTATTTTTATGTTATACTTGTGTTTTTGGAGATCTAAGTTGACAGTTTGGCAGATCAAGCATCCACAGAAACCAAGGACCCAAGCAAGTGCAGTCTTCCTGTTCGCAAAAAGGACGGGACCAAAGGTAGCAACTTGCACAAAACTGCAGCTGAAAACATAAGGCTGGTGGGAACAGATCTGTCCTTGCACTGCAGAGAGTTCTGGGGCCAGTACAAAAGTCTTGCCTTTACCTTGTGCAGGCCATACCACCTGTCTACCACACCTATGTCAGGCAGAGCCCAAAGACATCGTGAATAGGATTCAGCTATCTAGTTAATACAGACAGTGGGGTCTGGAGAACAATTCAGCTTTCCCTTAAAAAATTTTTGTGTCTGGTTGGTTAGCTGAATTGCTTTCTATGTCCTTGGGCTGTACTGAGTACACAGCCATCAACTACAGTCAGAACACAGACTGTAGCTGACAATCTGCTTAAGGTAAGACATTACTTCTATGGTTTTGTTATTTTAAACTTTTTTTCCTAGTTCTTTCAATGTTCCTGTGGACAGATAGACGCATTTCATTTTACATAAGGTATTTTCTGTTAATCTGGCTCCTGGGTCACAGCTCCTGGTCAAGCCCAGTTGGCCTGGCAGGAGGTAATGGTGGATGGTGAGGAGAAGGGGGCAAGCACAGCCTGCCCCCAGAATGGCTGCCTGCAGGGCAGGTCAAGTGACATCACTAATACGACTTATTTCTAAACAGCTCTGCTTATGGGAAGAACTACTCACCTTGATAATTTTCTTTTTTAGATGAGTTAAGATTTAGAAGACCTATTTTTCAATGCTGCTCTTCATTATGTGGGCAGAAATGTGAAATAATAGGGAGACATTATTTTAATGCTTTCATCTTAAAGCAATGTAACCAAAGACTTTCCTGGGTGTGAGAACACCAGACAGTACAAGCAGCAGTACTGTACTACAGGTAGCGTGTCAGAAGCTCCAACCCATGAAATACTAGTGAATAAAGATTACAGGCTAATCCTATACTGTAGAGAACTGGATTATGTGGACTAATAAGACTTTTCTATATCTACATTCTCTAACTTGTCAGAGATCACAGAGGGGATTCAATGATTTAGCCAGGATTAAAAGTCAGGCAAAACTAGCTCCTAGTCCTGTGCCAAGGCCATTGACTGTGCTCCCCTGTGCCACCCTGGCACAGCACACCGAGTGCTGCACGCAGCCTGTGCCCTCATGTGACCGCTCCTCTTCAGTTTTTGAGGAGGCTTCTCTGCCTCCTTAATCCTGCCATTGCCTTTGAAAACAGCTGCATCTTTTCTGAATTCTTTACTTTTCCAAGTCCTCATCATCAGCCTTCTCACGGCTTGCCAACGCTCTCGGCATTGCCTGTTGCCTCCCTGCTGCCTGGCACAGCCTTGCCTGGTACAGCCACGCTGCCTGCAACAGGCACAAGCACCAGAGAGATGGCAGAGAGGGTGTCAGTCATCTGAGAGGACAAAGACACGATCCAAAGTGACACGTTGATTTTGACCAAAATTCCAAATGCAGGGAGGTAGATTTGTCAGACCTTGCCACAAAGATGTGCAGCAAACCCGGCCACTGACGGAACAGATTAGCTCTCTCACAGAACAGATTTTTTCATCTGGCGCTAATCTGCTGCTCATTTATAATCTCTGCACAAATCTTTGTGAAGCCTGGAGGGATTTAGAGTCTTTGTGTTTTACAATGGGCTGCAGAAGAATTTCATGATGAATATCCGGGAATGCCATAAACAACTTGGGGCAAACCTCTCAGAAATGAGCTTTCAACTTGGGCTGTCGGGACCAAAGAGAAAAAATCCATGAGTGTTGCTGCAGTCTATTTTAAGTTATCTGCTTTTTAAGAAAGCAGATAGAGATCTCCTTAAGCATTATCTGCATTAAGAACTGCCAGCAAGGCTTTGCTTAGGTCAGGACCCAGCCAGCACAGCAATGACATCACCATCTCAAACCCAGATTTTGCCTGCCTTGCTTAACAGGAGTGCGACGGTGTTTGTTTAATTGTATTAAAACCAGTGGAATTGATCCAGGGAAAAAAAATCAACACAAGAAAAAGTGGCAGAGATTAGTCCTCACTATCATCATAATAAGTCTTACTTGAAAGGTAAAATATAGTCAGAAGCACAGCATATCAAAAAGGAAAATGCACAGATTTGATTAAAAATTGAACCTCTTTGAAAAGTGGCTTGTAGTGTGTTTACAAAACTAGAAAAGTTGAGTGCTTTGTAACAGAAAATATATTCACTCTCAAGAATTTTTGCTGGGTGTATGGAGTCCTAAGAGTATGCCATGGAACTTAACCGGACTAACAGAAAAGATAAAGTACCTCAGGTTGAAGAAAAACAACTGAAAAAAAATCTCTTACATGAGTTAGTGACTTATTCTCTAAGCATCCCCAAAACCCAGCCATTAGCATTATGAACAACAAACACCTATGTCACAAAAGGGAAAGGAAAAATAGATCAAAATATTTTGAAAAACAAGAGACTAGTATTAGATTTGCAGATTAATGAAATCAGCTTAAGGCACCTCCCTTGACTGAGTTAATTTTTGCTCCAAAAGTGTGTCCTTATCACCAGTTTCAGAGGAAACGAAACTTAATTTTTGTAAAGGTGCTCTGTACACATCCTTGCTTGTTGTAAGACACAGAACGGTTTGGGTTGGAAGAGACTTTAAAGATTGTATAGCTCCAACCCCCTGCCATGGGCTGGGACACCTTCCACTAGACCAGGTTGCTCAAAGCCCAATCCAGCCTGGCTTCCAGGGATGGGGTATCCACAGCTTCTCTGGGCAACCTGTTCCAGTGGATGCTTTTCTTTCCTTTCTTCCTCTTTGTGCTCAGTTCTGCTCTATCTGCACTATTAATTCAGCAAGATTGAAGGTCTTTTCTCACCTCCATTTTCCTTCCTGCAGACAAAACCGTTCTCTGCAAAAGGGCCCCTTCTTTCCCCATTTTTGTCTTTTTGCCTCCTCTGACTCCGGTTTAGCTGTCCTTCTTTCTCTTTTCCACTTGTACCTAACTATAGGGAGTCCAGTCTATAAAAGTGGGTCTGCGTTTTCTTTCCTTTATCTCCCAGAGTCCATTCTTTGTAATGCTTTGAGTAACAGGGATGAGATGATTTCCGTTGTATCATCCAGTCTGACCTTTTGTTAACCATTTCACAAATCATTAAGCCATTTCTTTACAGAGCCTGTTGACACTTTGGGCAGACTAAAGCATATCAGTTTTCAGGATACTAAATAACTCTGTGTTTCCATCAGGGGCATGACAGAGGTGCCACAAAGTCCAGGGCCCATACCTAAAATGGTGGCAGACTGACTAAGGCTTCTAGAATATTTACATGTTTGGTCAAGGTCATATGAATATTAAATGACCATCAAGCATTGATGGCCAACTGGAAAACAGGGGAAGGAGAAGGAGCACTGCTTTGTGGTGGAGAGGAAAGGCAGAGCCAGGTGAAGTCTGGAATGGTTTGGTGGGTCAGCTGAAATACATGCAACCATGACTGATCCATATCCTAAACCTTTCAATGGAAAAACAACCGGACCCTGAGACTCCAAGATTTGCCTCTCCTTGGCCAAGATAAATTTGAGGGCAAACCATTCTTCCTGCTGTGAAGGAGAGTAAAATGTTTCTTTTAGTCTCAGCTGGGGCTGGGAGAAGAAAAGCTTTCTCCAAACCTCGTATCTTGTAATTACTTTGACCTCAGCAGTGCAGTAACACCCACCCATGCCCATGTATCTAAGACAAGGTATTTTCTGCATTGTCTGAGTCCTCTTGTCCCAGCTTCTTGCTTCAGTTGTGGCCACTACCTCTGCTCCTAAAACACAATACCACTTCTCAACTCAAGATTACAGTTGCCCCGTACAGATAAGAACACTGGCCGATTAATTCAGCAAATCAGCTAAAAAAAGAATCCCCCTACTTCCTCATAAGCCGTGATCTGTTAACATTTGCAGTGTTATTTTAAGGATGCCTTATAAAGCAACACTAGGCAGAAAATAGCCACCTCATAAACTGCACAGAACCTCTCTGGCATGTAAAACAGCAGCAGGTCCTATGCTTAAGTGCTGAATCTCTACCTAGGTAAGATATTCATTCTGCTGCTGTCCACCTTCCTCCTGGGTATGTTTGCGTGTTCCACATCATGCAGAGTGGGTAGGAAATCCTGCCAAAATATTATTTTACTTTTCCTACCCTATCCAGAGATGTTCTCATAATTCAAAGAAGCCATCTGTGCACTTTCTCCTCTCTGCTCACTATCCTTGCTTCACAAACACACATGGCCAAGCCAGTCCAATCAGTTATTAACCTTTCCTGCTTCCCACATTGCACTGCCAGGAGTGCAAGTTGATTAGCACTTCATCTGTCTCTGTGTGGATTACGCCCAGAGGCAGCCAAGAATCTGGACAAGACCTATAAATCTGGCAGTATACTCAGTATACCAGTATATGGTATATTCTTGGCTACATTATTTACATATTCTTCCCACTGCTCTGACAAGCACTCCCCAGAGCTCCTGCTTCTGGGCTTAGCTCTGGTGAAGCACTGTGGGTGTCTTCCCACAGGATGCAGTCGTGTTGCTAAGCCTTGCTCCTGCTCCAGCCAACTGAACCCTTTGCCTCAGCTGTTTCATAGCTGCATCCTTGGAGCAATTTGCCAACAGGTAAAAGCTACTGTGACAAAATAATTCTGAAGAGCTTCCTTGCAAATGAAGGAATATTTTCTTGGCATTAAACAGATTTATCTTACCCATGAATAACTTTGTTTTCTCTTGAACTGACTTTATCTAAGCCCCTTGATAATTGCATTTGCAAATGGATTAAGAACATGGATCAATCTGTCTGGCAAGTATCCAAGTTCCTGTCAGGACAAGCAAGAGGTCACATCTTGTTAGCCTAAACATGGAAGTATACTCGAACTTAAAACTTTAAACACTGCCTGCTATTTAATAGAGATGTTAATCTACCATTTTTGGTACAATTATAATTTTAAAAAGGTGCAATATCTGTATAAAGTAAACAAAAACATTCTGATGATTACTAAGTACCAACTGGTATGCAGGCTGAAAAATACTGAAAGGTCATTGTTTAAGTTTATATAACTGGAAAGAAGTGCAAGTTATCATCAGTGCTGTGGCATGGATAATGTTGCTAATAGCACCTCTCTGTGAGAAGTCAAAATGTAGTCCTGTTACTTTCAGAGGTAGATACTATAATTGCTTTGAACTTAGAATGAATTAAAAGAATCTAAGGAGTCCACAGTTCACCAAATCCGCTGTTTCCTATAACCCATGCTCCATCACTTCCTCTCCCTAACTGACCATTCCACCTTAAATTAAGGTATTAACCTGCTTGCACCTGCTGGGTGGCTGTTATGTAGTTAGCTATGAATATGTACTAAAATCTATTTATTGGCAGGTTCTTGTTCCTGTGTCAGAACAGCCATTTAGTGAAACAGCTTTTTCCTGTTCCTGCTGTTTATCTTGTGGTCTGTCTTCCAGTCAGAGCTCCCTTCAGACTTACTTTGGTTGGGCTCAGGTGACCCTAATCTTCCAGTTTCCCTTTCTAAGACAGTCTCTCCATTCCTCTGCACGGGGTGAGAGCCTGTCCCCGTCCCTGCACCTTTCTGAAGCCGCCTTTCTGGAGTCCAGAGCTGAAGACAGGTGAGGCCCTTGGGACCCTGTGCAATGGCACAAACACTTTCCATGCTTCCTACAGAATAGTAACTCTGGTACACACCAGAGACTGCAATTTTCTTTTCATGGTCATGTTGCACTGGTGGCTGTAGGTATCTGAGTAACAGGAAATCTTCCCTTTGATCTAGCTGTACAGCTCCACTTCTGATTGTACAGACTTGCTTAAAACCCACATACCAGGACCTAGGTTTTATGACTTTACAATGGTATAAGTTAGATCCAAAGTCTCCGTTTTCCCTCCACTTTGCATATACTAAACTTCTTTTGCTTCACCACATTTCCAAAGTGATAAACTCCATTTCTGTAACTTCATTCTCATTTGCTGTTTTGTCCTCTTGTTCAGAATCATCATACTCACAGAAAACAGAAATGAAAATCAATTGCACTTGCAGGCCATACTTAGGCAGGTTTCTGCTCTTCTCTTTTCATACATATGGCTAAAATCTTATTCCAATTTTCTTTGCTCAGCAAGTCTCACTTCACCTCTGCACTGCCTGGCACTTGTTACTTCTGAAAATTCGCTGGGTTTAACCCAAGAGCCCTATTTAGAAGCACTATTTTTTTGTTTTTACCCTTCCTTTCAATTTACTTGAAACCAGTGCAAGTTATAAACTTGCATAAAGCAAAGTTATATCACATAGCAGAAACCTTCTGAGAAAGAACAGGGAAAAGAAGACAGATGAGAGTGATTGCTGTGTATAAGTTTGGTGATGACTCTTGTCAGCTTCAGTTTGTAACTTATCTCAGGCTAACACAGATATGCCTACAGTGCAATCAATCACCCTGACAAATTGGCGACTGACTTGCCAGATTGGCAAGGAAGCTGCCCTCCTCAGCCCTCTATATGCCTTATTCATCTCTGGCATGGGATTTCTCTGAGGCTGGCATCTGCAAAGCAGCATTGAAAGGTTGCACTACCACCTGGACATGACTCACCAGAGCAGAGACGTCCTGTGTACCTGGAATATCAGTCCCAGGAACTACAAACCCAGAGGCACTGTGCTACAGAGGGTTGTACACACCTCTCTGTATGCTGGGAGGTCTGTACGGTGGAAGGATGGCACCCACAATGCTTCCTCCACAGAAACAAGGTCAGACAACTGGACAAGCCACATGAATGAAATTCACTCCAAAAGAATACCCTCTGAAGTCTGAGCAACAGCCTCGTAAAGGTGAGGGACTGTGCTCCTTGATTTGAATGTAAGCAGCAATAAATAACTCTGCAGTGCAAGAATGCACATTAACCTGGCTCTGGATTGCCACAGATATCCCTATGCAGGGCAGGCAGCTATTAAGAGCTTGCTGCTTATCCTTTAATCTCCCTTGGATGTGGTGTAGTGGAGCAGAGCATGCTGATATATTGCCCAGATATGGTGCCTACAGATGTCCTAACAAACAAACTCTCAGGATTCGGCTATAAGCACTTGAGATTAGTTCAAAAAGAGAGTCTGTGGGAATGTCTCTCTTAGGCTGCTCTTCAGGGCGCATTTCTTTTCCTTCATCACCTCTCTCTTCATCCTGATAATCACTGTGCAAAAGAGAGATGCAGTTCATCATCCAGTGATGCTAGAAAATAATGAGTACATCAGGACTTCTGCTTGTCTTCCATAAAAGTCTCATAATTGAGGGCTATTTTAAAACTCCCTGTCAGTTCTGTGCCCATACTTATAAAACTCTACTCACCAGCCATGATTTCTCCACTCAGGCTCATAATTCCTTCTCTCCTCATTTTTTTAAACAGCTATCTTATCTCATCTCACATCACTCTTAGCATAAGCTGAGGCTGACTGATATCTGAATAACACCATTCACTGCTTTTGTGATCAGTTACACAACACAGCAAGGGGTTTCAAATTGTTTCTTCAGCAGTAGTGTCCTGGCTCTTGCTCCAAGGATAGAACAAAAAAACCAACCAACCAACCAACAAACCAACAAAAGGGTAACTGTCAATGCAGGTTAAGCTTTCCTGCACAAAACCAAGAAATGTGCTTCTATTGCCCTGTGTACTGAGCTTACCTGCAAAAGGATCCTATTTCCATCGTGGTCTTCTGTCTGCCACCTGCCTTCACTGATGGGGCTGCAAGGGTTGGGCAAGAGAGGCACAAGCTGCCCCACATCTTTTACTCTGAACTCCAGCACGGCTGACTCTGTCCTCACTGGCACCTGGCCCTTGGGGAGTTTTTTTAAAGAAAACTGAATGTCTATTTCCATGTTAGAATAGACAGGAAAAACACAAAAGTCCGTTTTTTTCTGACACATTGGTCTTTTCAATATTAACTCATACAATTTCAAGATGTCCACAAAATTTTCATTCCTGCAGTATATGGTGAAGCGGATCATTTCTTTCCCGTAGTGCACTGGGCGAATGGCCCACAGAGGAGTCTCTGGAGCCAAAGTGTAGAAGTCTTGGCTGCACGGCATGTAAGGGAGGAATTTCCCATGCATTAGCTCTGTGTGGTGGTAATGCCACGGTGGCCGCTGGAAAGTTTCATGGAGCTGCAAGATTGGTTCTTCTCCATACTCCTCCTGCAGGAACAGAATGACAGCAAGGGCTGGCTGAGAAACACCAGCCTTCACCGGCTTCCTGCGCTTCCTGGGCACTCGTCTTTCTGAGACCCGAAACAGCTGCAGGTCTGGATGGATCCAGGCTAGAAGCTTATCGATGGCCTGCTGAAGAGTCTTGGATTCACCTGGGTCTGTGATAATATGTACACTAACAAGGAATGGGTCTTGTATGCCTTCCACAGAAAGTTCACCTGAAATATTAAAAAAAGGTCCTTTAAGATTTGCAACCAAGTTGACAACATTTAGGTGACCCTTAAAGGAGAAAGTCTACTCAGTCACAGTGGGCTTTTTTGTTTTCCATCCTTCTGAAGCTCACTTGTAGTAAACAAAAAAATGTACCGTGATATAGCAACCCAGAAAATAATTAGAAGGCAGAGAAAAGTTTCATCAAGCATACCATAAGAGATGCTGTTTCTCTGAGATAGCATCCAAAAGATGCTACTCGACATGCATTTCTGTGCAAGAAAAGAGCTGTTCCATACAGTTGAGAGGCAGGAAAGACAAAAATACTGACGTAGAGTGGGGTTGTAAGGGACATTAATAACGTGCAGAATGATAAAGGTGGAGAGTGTTCATCCCACCTTGTTTCCATTTTTGCCAGTTGGCTCAGGGCATGGAAATCACACCACTGAACTCCACTCTATCACTGTGACACTGGAGTTTTACACACAGTTAAGTGTTTTCTATCCTGGAGGCAACTGTTCTAATAAGAAAGGCAATGTTTGTAGAGAAAGGTAATATCTTTTATTAGACCAACTGATACAGCTGGCAAAAAAAAAAGCAGACAGGCCTTCAGGCACACAGGTCCTTCTTTAGGAAAATATATTATTGGTCCCTACAAATCCTGCACTGTTTGACTGTAATACTACTGCTTCAAGGTTTTCTTAAGATTAAGGAAGACTTGTAAAGGTAGGAGGCACAAAAAAATTACACTTACTTGGGGGGAAAGAAGAAACCTTTAGTTAGCCTTGGCAATGTTCACAGGGGCTCTATCTGTTGTTTGTCCCTGAAACTTCTTTGATAGCCCAGCAGAGCAATGGCTGGTGGGAGGTCTGGGGAGAAATTGTTACTTCTGTTCTGCTGGAGTTACATGCCAATAAAGAGGCATAGTGATCCAAGAGAGTTTAATAAATTAATCATGTAACCTTGATATTTTTGCTGAAATGGTTCCCCCTGTGCGGTATTCTGAAACCACCTCCATGTCTGAGACCCTGAGCTTGGGCACAAAGCCTAAATGTGAGAAGCCTTAGAAAGGCTTCCCAAGCTTTTCATTGTGCAGACCACATTTAATAAGGGAATTGTCTCAAAGGCTATTTCCCCTCCTATTAGCAATCACTACAAACCTCTCCCTCCTCCCTCCTGGCATCAGAACAACATTCTTGTGATACTTCACCAATTGCTTTAATGGAAAAGCAGCTTTATACAAGTAGTGTATTTTAGTTGCCTTTCAATACAGAATAGCTGCAAGACCCAGAGAAAATTTAGATGCAGCTGCATAGCTTTTCAGACAGAGATGACTGCTGGTAAACATAACATCGGCCTCAATTTAGAAGCTGCAGAAAGATACGGTATGCAGAGCAAATAGCAAGAGTGCATCTTGCCTAGGGGAGATAAAGAAAAATCAAGTAAGTAATCAAAAATACAATTACAGCGGAGTTCTTGTATCTCTGCAGGAAATGGGTGATGTGGAGTGACTTGTCAGATGGCTAATGGAAGGAAAAAAAATGAAGCAAAAATAAAAACGGTGTCAGTATGCGGCAAGAGGCTTTGCTGTGGCAATCATTACTGGTAGGTAATTCTTTGAGATACCCCCTGTGGGTAGTCACAGTGTGGGAGAAAGACAAAAGCGGTGTGGGGGGAGGTCCTCTCATGGTCCTCTACATCGGACAGCAGAACAGGAAGGAAAACAAACTGCAGAGGACAGTGATCTAATAAAACCTGAAAGTAAGTAATCACCATAACTACGCAGTCATTCTTTTTCTAAGACTGGAATAGAAGATGTTCAGCTTTTTTCTCTCTCTGATTCCTTTGTTACGCAAATGCTATCAAAGCTAGCAACAAGTGACAGGCTTGATATTTATGCATATAAATGACTGCAGTTCTGAAAGAAGCCTGGGCACGACAATGTGAAGCAGAGAGCCATCGTTACTGTCGGCTTCTCGCTCTGAATTAAAAAAAGAAAAATCCGCGAGCACAGCTTTTCTACCCTCCTGTTGCTCAGCGTGGTGCATGGACACTGAACGGCTAAAGCATTTTTCAGAAGTGGAGCCTTGTGGGAGCCAGTGGCAGCATTAGCATTCTGCAGCCATCGCTGCCTGTGCCCATCAGCACCAGATGCTCGCAGAACCAGCTTCAGAGGCAGAGCACAAAGCCATCCTTAGGAGCCAGAGTTATATGGAGCAGAGAGAATCATCTCTTCTTTTTGAGCTAGCAGCAACTATGTGAGTGTAACAGATCAGTACAGAAAGAGCTTCAGTTCTATTTTTTGTTAGCAAAGATGCTTTTACTGTAACACTTTTACATGTTTCGTTATGTGGCTTCCGTGCTTCTAAAATGGCAGCCCTTTCTGTTTGGGGAAGAAAAAGAGAAACTTAATCAGAAATATGAGGCAAGGAGAAACTTTCCCTGAAATGACAATAAGTTGCAAATTGTTTCTATGTTGCTAACAAGTCCTTTTCCGTCATCTGACAAAGAAGGAGGGGAAACAACACCATTTCTCATGACACAGAACAATTTGCCCCAGGGCAAATTGTTACAGAAGCAAATGAAAGCTCTGCATATGTATTAGCCTTCCTGTGTTACTAGTTAATCCCACAGAAAATATCAAAATGCTGAGGCATCTATTTGAAAATAAGCTTCACAGTTCTCACAGCTATTACATTTTTTCTCTTCCTATGACAGAATAGGATTAGGTCTCTTTGAGTTGGCAAGGCACTAACTTTGCTAAGAGGTAATTACTACTAGGACTGAAAGAGTATTTTACAATTCTAAACTTTTTACTCCTCTGCTAGGCAGTATTAACCACCCATGAGAGGTTAAAGCAGTCAGCCCAAATGCTGTGGAACTGCTACACTTGACCTCTTAAAGCTGGAAGTGGAAGGTGGCCCTGATATTTTAGGATTGTATGGGTCCTTCTCTACATACTAGTTTTATTTTGTTGCTGATGCAGTATTGCTGAGCAGAGATAAAAGAAAGTCCTGCAAAGCAGAATGGCAGTCCAGCCCTGTGGTTCTTCCTGCCCTCCTTTCCCTGCCCAGAAACCAGGACATTTTCATCACCAAAACAATGTGAAAGAAAGCAGTGAGTCCTGTCAAGTCTGCCTGTGCCACCTACCTCATGTTGGTATGACTTCTCTGAAACTAAAGCTGCCTGGGCTTGGGGGCAGACAGGACAGGTAGCTAGCCGTCTATCCCAGTTGTCTACATCCCCTGCTGTGTGCACGGAGAGATGCAGCCACCTCTGAAAAACCTGTGGAGGATGATCTTGCCTTCCTCATTCTTTTCCTCCACTCCCACTCTGTAGGGAACAGCAGCACCTGCAGAGGACAACCCTCTCGGCATCCAGAGCTGCCTGGCTGGATGGCTGTGAGAACAGGGGCTGGTGAAACGTGTAAACGAGAGATCTGATGAGGAGCAGCTGACGGTGCTGGTGTTGTTTAGCCTAGAGAAAATGAGGCTCAGGGGAGACCTTATCACTCTCTACAACTGCCTGAATGAGGGTGTAGCCAGGTAGGGGTCAGTCTCTCCAAAACGGCCTCAAGTTGCATCAGCGGAGGCTTAGACTGGATATTAGCAACAATCTCATCACCAAAAGGGTTGTCAAGCTTTGTAACAGGCTGCCCATGGAAGTGGTGGAGTTCCCATCCCTGGAGGTAATAAAAGGACACGTAGATGTGGCACGTAGGGACATGGCTTAGCGGTGGACTTGACAGTGCTGGGTTAATGGTTGGACTTGATGATCTTAGAGGTCTTTTCCAACTTAAATGACTTTATGATTCTCTGATCTAGTGACACAAATACCCATGGGTGAAGTGCGAAGCAATGGGTTAAGTGGCTGGGGGGGGCAGCCACTATTCCTGAGAGGTGCCAAAAGGACTCAGGTATCTGGTAACACCATTCTTGCTGGCTCCTAGCCCAAGGCAGGGCACAAGTGGTGGCAAGGTCAGGACAGCAACCCCAACAGCTGGGAAGCAGCCAGACTCATCTGCAGATATGGGGAACTGGATCTAACACTCCTTCTCCCTGCAGTATGTATGCATTTAACATTAACCCACACAAGAGGCAAAATGTCCCTAGAGTTTTCTTCCACACCACCTGCACAATCCTAGAGAGAAGTCTCCCTCTTTCATTTGCCTTTTGGCCCTAGGTCTCTTGCACAGCTTGCTCCAACAAAACTCTGGCCATGACCCGGCAATCTGGTCCCTCTTTTACACTGTGACATACCCAGGTTGCATTCCCTCTGGAGGCGCCCTGAGCAAAGACCCATTCCTTCTCACGGCAGTGTTGCAACCACTTTTTTATTGCAGGAAAAGTCACCACCTTCAGCAGTCTTGATGAGATCTAATTTTCCAGGCTTCTCCAGTGGACTAAACTCATCCCATAGTAAAGCTTAGGAAGGATATAAGTACCTGTCTCCGTGAAATGTCTCTCCTAACCCTGTGTTGGTGAAACAAGGTGTGAACCTAAAGACCTCTCAGACTTACCAGGAGATATTTAATGAAGAGTTACCTACAGGGTTAAGCAGACCTGGTAAGTATTGTAAGATAGGATTGAATTTGTAACAAAGTGAGATTTTAAGCAGACTGGTTTCTGGTCCCAGTTTATGCATGTGAAAGAGCATTTCCAAACTGTGGCAGATATTTTCAATTTTCTAGCCACATACATTTTCAATCTTCTATCCAGAAAACTCAGAGGAAATATTGAACTTAAAAATACTTGACAATATTTTTTTTTTCCTGACCAGCAATATTTCATTGAGAATCTGAACACTAGAATGCAAATTTCCATTTTTACCACTGCAGCATGCTGCCTCATGGGAACCAGCACCTGAACCTGTCTTACGCCACACAGACCAGATTCCTCTATCGCTACGTTAGGCAGTAAGACTTCAAATTTAATTCGACCAAACTGCATGATGCAGTACCAGAGATGTAAATTGGGCAACAGGAGAGGTTCAGAGTGAATTTGCCAAGCTTCTGAACTGCAACTCCCATCTAGCAGTACTTCATCATCAAGAAATAACTGCTATTAGGAAGTAATGAAATAATTCAAAACCAAACATTACAAAGCAGCATATTTTTTCACTGTTAATCAATCAAAATATTTCAACTGTGGGAATGTAAAATAATCCCAAACACTGTATAAATAATGTCAGAAAAAAAAGGCACTATAATATTTCCAACTAAAATTTCCCAGGATTTCTGTTGCACAGAAAGTATCAGTCTTTCTCTACTTCAATCACATTGCAAAACACAAAGAAATGTCAAAATGGTAGCATTTCTCAGTGAACATGACCTTCACACTCTTGCCTGAGTCCAAGGCAAGAGTGATCCTTTTAGGTGCAGTAATTGAAAGGCTCATGGGCAGACACAAAGTCAGAGGCTATTTTCATAAACAAGGAGCATCACTTTACGGGCAGCTGCAACAGAAGCAGTAACTGGACACCTCTGGCAGCAGAATCCAATGCTAGGTCGGTCATGCTTTGATGAATTATGCAGCATCAATAATCTTTTGAACAAGCAGGATGTGACAGATTCGCCAGCTCCTCCATTCTCTTTCCCTGCTGTTTAATAGCATCTGACAAATGCAGGGCTGCTGGATAATGTGCTTCTCAGCATGCTCTGCTTTGCACACCACCTCGAACTCAGGAACGATGTTCAGAAGCAAGAAGAAAGGGGATATTCTGCACAGCACAGTGCTAAGAGGAGAAATCTCTTTCACGCTCCCCTCAGAGCAGCATTTTCCTGAGGAGCTGCAGTTGAATGTTCTACAATGCTCACTCCTCCATCCATGCTAAGAAAGTATAGACAATGCACAGAAGACCAGCATGCAGACAAGCACAGCAAAACGGTCAATCTCCAGTTGCTGTAGAACAACAACAAAGAAAAACCTGAGCAAACATAAAGCTCAAAATTAAGCCCATTATCTGTCTGATGGAGATAAAAGGCCTTCTCTGATACATTAATATAAACAGTCTTAGGAGGAGTCATTGCTCTCAGTGTACAACACTGCAGCCAGTCTTGAGGGAATGAATCTCGTCAACAACTGACACTTAATGCCCACAGAGGCCCGAATGATCAAGCAAAGGCAACGGCAAATCTAAACATGTGGTACCTTTGCTTCTGCAAATGCTCTGGTCTTCTCCATGAGGTCTTTACATTAGCTGCCTGGTGTTCTCCTCCCTCAAAATATGCTGCTCAAATATTACGTTACATTGTTAGAAATAATCCAAATTTCAATTTAAAAACCCAGTGACCTTATAATCTACTTATCTTCTGGAGAGCATTGAAGTCTTCAATACTCTCCTCAACCACAGACAAAGCCACTAATTTGCTGAAAAGCAAGAACCCCGGAATGTCGGTGTACTCATGCACCTTTATGGATATTCTTCTGGATGTAAACTGCTATAACTTCCCCTCTTCCCTCCCACACAGATCACCACAATTTGAGAGCTGTCTTGGTGTTTAAATCTGCACATGTATCCATGCCACAAAACAGATTCACATGATTTGCCATCCTCAAACTGCCTTCACTGTTACAGCTGTCTCCTCTCAAAAGCCACAATCTACCTCCACTTGCCCATGTGGGGCCTCAGTGGCTTCATCACACAGAGATTAATTCCCACAGGAGACCCAATACCAACAGGAGAAACAGCAAGGTAATTTTCTTCTGATATGCTCAAAAGCATTCCTGATCTGTGGGAAACAGCTGGCGACTGCCATTCTGTGTCTGTCACAAGAAGGAACAGCAATTGGAAAGCCCTGAGTGAGGCACTGGAGCACAACAGTGAGCTGCTGCTCTCAGGGAGCGCCGCAGGGAGTTTGGTGGTGCTGGCACCCACGAGCCTGGGCTACCACAGCAAGATGTGGGACCTCATGTAACAGCCCATATTGCTGCTAAATTCAGCCCAGTGGAGAAATACAGGGAAGGTGGATTAATTATAAATGTTCAAGTATTACATTGACTTGTTTTATTGCTATTTTATATTGTATGTAGAATTAAAAAAAAAAAAAAAAAGTTGCATCACTTTTTAGGAGGGGTAGGGGAAGGAAGAGGGCCTGAAATGCAAACAGACAAACCAGTATTCAGAATGGCTAAAGACTTCCTCTTCAGAAGAGTTAAGTTTTGCAAAGATATACATCCTTCCCAATCATAAAATCTTCCTAAAGAAAGATAAGGATCATAGTTCTTGGCAAGAACCCAGACACTGATATTTGGCATAAATACCAGATTCTGTAGAGAGTTGCAATGTGTAATTCAATTACAAGTTGTGTGTGTAATTCAATTACTATATAAATAAATTACTACATAATAAAACTCCCATCAGCAACCAGTAGTAAAGCAAAAGCTGTGAAATCTGCATCCAACACCACACTTTCCAAAGTCCTCTGATTATAGGCATTGTGTTTTCTTAAAATTCGACTCCTGTGAAAAGCTGAGATTCTCAAAAATATGTTTTCTATAAAAGGGCAGAAAGAACATTGCCTTAAAAAAACAACACCACCAAGAAACACTGCACATTTGAGTAGTTAACAAATTTAGTCCAACAATGAGCTCCACACCACACACAATGTACCCTAGTTAACTGAAAGTGTGATTTTATGATGGGCTTAAGACACTTTAGACATTACTGCTGGCACTCTTCCCCCTACTATTCTCAGCTAAGTGTTTCCAGTGCTTCCCATGTGTCAGGTCTAGATGCAAGTCGAAAGAGCTTGCTGAACATACTGAAAAGAAGCTCTCAGACTTCAGGAATAATAAGGATTGTGTCTTCTGGTGGCAGTCAGAAAACTAGTTTGGCTAAAAATGTTACTTTTCAGACAGAGCTCTTTTAATCAGTCTATGCTTTTGCACAAATATTCCTGATATCACAAAGATGTGGCAGGGAAAGCCAGCCAGAGAGGAGGCAAAAGTCACACCAAAACATCTACATTCAAGACACAACCAAAGACAACATGGGATCAAACCCTGAGCCATGGCCGAGCATTGCCATGTTTGTGTCTCTGTAGACAATGAACAATATCAGCATTACAGCAAAGGACCCATTTGGACTTGGCAGTAGCGGAAAATTAGTTTGAATCTCATAATCCTTTCAGCTGACAGCAGTGTGTGGCTCAAAAGATCTACCCCTACCAGCTGACGGAAAAGGGAAGCAGGAATAGAAAGCATGCTTTGTTGCCCGTGCTCCATCCTGGTCCCCTGTGATGGCAGCCAGGAGTCACCCGGTAAACATTTCATGAATGCTTTATAAACTATAGATACAATTTTTTTTTCCGAAACTACTAATCAACAAATGTTGTACCAACAAAAACAAAGCAGGCAGAGGACATCTGCTCTAGAATGTGGCACGCACTTATTACCAAATGCCTCAGTTTCCACTGAGCGTGCATAAATAAATGATATTTGTTTATTTTTAAAACTTCAGATTAAAGAAAGTACCCCATGATAATGTACTATGGCCATGAGGAAACTAACTGTTGGCATTGGCAACACTTAGTAGAAACTGCCTTAATAGCTTCAGCCTTCACAAGTGTTTTGTTATTTGACTCGGTGACTCAGATGGGTTTTCCTGTTCTACCCCAACTAGTGCCTCTGAGTCAGGAGTTGCCATGGGACAGATTTATTTTTTTAGCTTCCCTCTTTGGGCTTTAACAATTCAGACAGACATAGCAACAATTTCCAGATCATTCTCATCGCTGTACCAGCTGAACTTAGAGTGCCAAGATCTTTCCTGCAACCCGTTTCTTAGGGTTAAAACACCCACTAAACAGCTGCCTAGCTCCTTGTGGTTTTCTGGGACAGCAGTAGTAACATTTCCACAGGGGGAGATTTAACCCACATCACCAAATAATCCAATTTCACTTTCTCTGACATATTTCCTGTAAGTTTTTACTAGAACTATATGGCACTCGATAGCTCAGTGTCTAGCAAAGATTTCCTATGCTTCTGAAATATGCTTGGAGTATTAAAAATGAGGATGTATTTGGTTACATGGTTTTGGTTATGACTATGTGGGCTTAAAAAAAGGAGCTAGAAAAACATTTACATTGTCATCCATACACATTACTCTTTTTTAATAACTAGTCCAGTTTTCATCTCCTGTATCTGTATGAAAAGAAAAAAAAACCTGACTGGATGTGGTCAGAAAAGGGTATACAAAACAACTCCAAACAATGTTTTGATAACTCTGGTCCAGTAACCGTTTAGGGTACACTTGCACACCCTTGATACAGAAATCCCAAGGTAGCACTAAGCCAGTATAAAGTAATTTAGCCATAGGACGCACAGCTTGGTGCACGCTACATGATCCCAAAGAATGAAACTCTGAATGTTACAAAAACCAGAGATACACGGGTTACTCCAAGCCAGACAAATTTGAACACAGAACTTCAGTCTTTACAAGCGCAATACCGTATTTGTGGTCAATGCCACCTGGAAAGCAAAAATCAAATCTAGGTTTGATTTCAAGTTACACATCCTTTTGTGCATGTCCTTACACAGGACTGTGCCTCATCTCGAGGTGCCTTCCAACCTCAACTCCCTGCGGATCAGTACTGTACTCTTCTATTCTGTATGCAAGCATTTGGTCTTTCATCAGGGTGGAATGTGACGACAAGCAGCTACATAAATGTTTTGCACAGCCAAAGACTTCTAGGTGGCACGTAACAGGGACATTTTCCTTCTTCACCCTGCCACAGGGGGAAGCAGCATCGCATTTTACCCCTGGCATCATAACACGAGCCAGGCAAGATATGCAGAAGATGTACTATATTTTCCACAGCTTTATTTTCCACAGGAGCTGACACTTCAGATTTAGTTACTCTATAAAACACCTGAATTTGCAACACTGACAGATGCTGCAGGCTAAGACTCTACATGATTTGGGTCCAATTTCCTCTTGCATTTTTCCTCATACTTTAATTAGTCTTCCCTTTATAATAACACCTTCTGGAAATGCAGTATGATGCTGGCAAGCCCGCTGTAAATTGTTTTTATAATTATATTTAATACAGCTCATTGCCAGCCATTGTAAAAGCATCTCTGTTCTCTATGGAAATAAGAAACAATATAATACAGTGTATCTTTGTATAGCAATAAAAGAATATAATTATATCCTTACACTCATTAAGTTGCATTGTTTGGAGAAATACACTTAGAAGATACTCAGTCCAGCAGTGCCTGGGTCAGAATCAGCCAGAACTAACCTAACTTAAAGTAGGCAACTATATTATGAAATTCAAGCTTTGTGACAGATTTCTCAAAGCCAAAATCAGATCCACTCCCCTTCCTGCTGTTGGTTAGTTTTCATCACCTTTAACAGTTTATTGAAGACAGATTTTGAAATGATACACAAGTAACAGGAAGCCATTTCTCCGTGTGCTTTTGTTACAAGGCATCTTGTGGTGGGTTGACCCTGGCTGGACACCAGGTGCCCACCAAAGCCCCTCTATTGCTTCCCTCCTCAGCCGGAGAGAAAATTTAATGAAAGGTTCATGAGTTAAGGACAGTGAGAGATCAGTCACCAATTACTGTCATGAGCAAAACAGACTTGATTTTGGGAAGTTAGTTGAATGTATTACCGATTAGAATCAAAGTAGGATAATGAGAAGTAAAACAAATATTAAAAACACCTTTCCCCACCCCTCCCTCTTTCCTGGGCTTAAGTTTACTCCCAGTTCTCCACCTCCTTCCCTGCAGAGGCACACAGGGACAGGAAATGGGGGTTACAGTCAGTACATCCTTTCTGCTGCTTCCTCCTCAGGGAGAGGAGTCCTTCCCCTGCTCCAGGGTGGGGTCCTCCCCATGGGACAGAGTCCTCCACGAACTTCTCCAATACTAGTCCTTCCCATGGGCTGCAGTTCTTCACAAACTGCTCCAGCGTGGGCTCCTTTTGTGGGGCACAGGTTTTCAGGAATGGGCTCCAGTGCAGGCCCCCCATGGGGTCACAAGCCCTGCCAGCAAACCTGCTCCAGCGCGGGCGCCTCTCTTCAAGGGTCTGCAGGTTCTGGCAGGAGCCTGATCTGCTGCGGACTTCCCACAGGGTCACAAGCCCAGGGAGATGATGCAGATGACACTGACAAAATGTTGACCAAACTTGGACCAAATCCCCAAAGGGAAAATTTTATACCAGCATAGTAACAGAATATCAAACAAAAAATTTATTAAAAAGAAACATCTGCAGTAAACCACATATTTTATATCTGCCAAAACAAACTTTCTCGTGTTCAATTTCTAGAACCAAAAAGTGGGTGAAATTCCATGGGCTAGGAACATGCATATGTGCAACATGGAAATAAAATTTTAATATCCCAGCTCTCAGGTTTACTACAAAAGAATATGAACACCCTACAAGGACTCGATTGTTTCCTAGCTGCTAAAGGAAAGGCAGGGGAGCAGGGGAAGGTGAATGACCAGCTTTCCAAC
Organism: Rhagologus leucostigma; assembly: GCA_013397725.1. NCBI lineage: Eukaryota > Metazoa > Chordata > Aves > Passeriformes > Rhagologus > Rhagologus leucostigma. The sequence continues at coordinate 1,165,953 of VZTD01001819.1, forward strand.
TGCAAAGCAGGTGAGTGACAAGCCCTTTACCTTACTGAGAAGCACATGGACTACTGCATGCTACAGAGTTCTACAATTTCAAATGCTCTAAACTCTTCCATGAACTTTCATCTTGTCCCATAGGCCCATTTTTGTTTCATTTACCAAATTAGCTGGTACAACTGTGTATCCAGACAGTCACCTGATTGGCAAGCTAAAAAGGGTTGAGGAAAAAAACCAAAAACATTTTCTTCCACAATTATTTCTAAGAAAACCTAGTTATATTGGCTCCAGGGCTGACTAGGTATGGAATATTTCAAATCATAGAATCATTAAGGTTGGAAAATACCTCTAAGATCTTTGAATCCAATGGTCAATCCAGCACTGCCCTGTTCACCACTAAACCACATCCTCAAGTGCCACATCCACACAGTTCCAGGGATGGTGACCCCACCATGTCCCTGGGCAGCCTGTTCCAACACCTGATCACACTTTCAGTGAAGAAATTTTTCCTAATATCTAATATAAACTTCCCATGATGCAATTTGAGGCCATTTCCTCTCACCCATTGTGAATGTTACAAATGACAAAAGTCATGTTTCAAAATGTCCATTTCTGGTTTGGGTCTTTCTGAGGAGCCATTATCATCAATGCAAAGATTAAGCAGAGGAGGCAATAAGCAGCCCCTATCAAAACAACTCCTCCCTAGTTGAAAATCATGCCTGAAACACATAGCTGAAGCAATCTGAATATAATTAAAATTATGATGTACAGAGACTGTTGCTTATTGTGCCAACCAACACTAATTAATTACTTCTTTGTGATTCCGACTGTCTGTATCCATATGCCACTTATGGTCTTTATATTTCGGGATTATGTACTTTGGGTAAAGGTCTCCTCTGTGGGTGTAAAGTGCCTAGCACAATTCTCTCTCATATAGAATTAAGAATCTCTAATGATAATTGAAAACCATAATTGAAAAGGTAATTGAAAATACGAGGAAAAAGAAGCTTAATACATTTCCTAGATTAATGAAGAGCACAGCAATAGGCAAAACAACCCAACAAGACAAAGCACTCTTCCTCCTAAAGAACAAAGGAAAAAGTAACTACACGCATCAGCATTCAGGTAAAAAAGAAAAAAAAAAGCATTTCTCTTCACTGAAATCACACTGCTGAACCTTTGAAAGCTGTAATATCTCCAAATGCATCATCCAGCAGACAGGTTTGCGTGACCCTTTTACTCAATTCAATACGACAAGGCAAAGTGGCATGCAGTCACCCTGACAACAGCCAGAGCCTGCACAGCAGACACCTGCTGCATTTTCTTGGAGAAATACACACACTCTGCAAACTTTGGTACTCTTTCCCACACTACTTGCTGTAGAAAACCACAAACGTTAGACGAATGCTCTCAGTAAAAAGCACTTTTGGTTATCTGAAGCCGGGACACAAGGGCAAAGAAGAAAAGAAGTGAGATGCTGCCTCAAACCCAAGGTCCAACCAATCCAGCAGGCAGGGCTTTGAACTGCTGAAGCAGTACACTGACCACAATAGCTGCTGCCATGTGCTCTGGGAAAAAAAGCACTAGAAATAAACACATGCACAGAATGATCCTGCCACTGCCATTTAGCAGTCAATGAGGTTTTACTCCTGATTTGAGGGCTCTGGAATTCCTGTACAACTTTGCATTGGTGCAAAGTCCTGCAGTTTGCTCAGTTCCTGTGATAGAAGAAGCTGCAGCTGATACACCTGCTAAGTCTTTCTTAACCTTTTCTTGGCATGTCTGTGGAAAACAGTTGTCCAGTGGAGTTCATCCAGAAAGTGAAAAGATTATTCATTTGTTAAACACTGAAATCGGAGCCTCGCTGGTACCACCAAATAGGACACCTGTAAAACCAAATTAGCCTGTAATCATTCTGATTTAGATAAACTCCATTAGAACAGGAGCTTCAGGTGAAGCAGCTGCAGGTAATGGAGATTCTTTCCTTCTTAATTTACAACAGCTCAGTTTGTGCTACACTAGGGCCTAACAGCATCATTCACTAGACTGCTTTCTGTACTGTGAAAGATACCACTTCTTGAATCTTCTCCCCAAAGAAATTAAAAGGTCCAAATCAATCTATCTTCTGCAATAATCTTTTTTTCAAATACATTACATACCCACTGATTACCAGCCTCTGACACAAAAGTATTTCTATTTTACCGAAATTCTTTTATGTAACTGTTTCTGTTACTATTGCACTGTCTGACCAAACCAGCCACACAAACTCCTCAAAAGGCAAAGTTAAATACTGCTACTTGTGAAGCTGTATCACTATAATTTTCCTTGGAAGCAGAAAAGAGGAAGAGGGAGACTGTTCTGTCTCCTGAACTTGTGTGTCTTTGCTGGAACGATAATATCCCCTTGTACTGACAAATTACTGGTGTTGAAACACAACTGCGATCGCCACATGCACTGGACAGCAGTGGCCAGCAAGACACTGAGGAGACCGCAGTTAACATGACACACTGTAGCTGCCACGTAACAAAAGATTCCCCTTAGAAACAGCTCGTTTAATAAAAACCACGACAAATTACAAATGTAATTTGTTACCTTTATTTGTAAAATGTGCAGCAGTCATGCCAAGTTTTTAAGGGATTCAAACCAAATTTTAAAATGAGAAATACTTTACTTGCACCTTGTCTTTTGAACTATTCTGCCTCCGTTAAACAAATAAGTATGAGTCACCATCCAAAAAGTGGAGGAAGTTGGCAGCATATTCCCCAAGCCATCATCTGAAATTGCGAGCTGAGAGGGTGGTGTGCCACACATCTGGTGTAACCCAGCAAATCCAATATGCTTTCACTATCACAGAGAAGATGATTGCCTGGATTTTGCCGCTCAATCATTTCGAAAATTATGCCTGACAGTGAGAATCCAGAAATCTATTTAAACAACGGAATTTAGGAAAAAGCTGCACTAAATTCTCTCTTTCTCAGACACACACACACCGAGCAGATGGAGGGAAGACAGCGAGTTCCTTGCTAGTCACATCAGCTCAGGAGTCAGACATTACGAATGCTGTCTCATCCAGCTCTTGTTGAAATCAATAAAAGCCCTTCAGTGAAGACCAACGGAGATGGAAAATAACCCTCTCCACACTTCAGCCAGAACGTGTGAATGAGAAAAAACTGACAGCTTTCTTCCCCTCTGATTTTCATAGTGCTTAAAGATCCAGACTATAAAACACAGCTTGTCATCTAGGAATTTTTGATGTGCTTGCTTGGCACAAATAAAGCTCATATCTATGTGTGAATCAGGGAGACAGACATCACTTTGCACTTGGACAAGGAGAGATACTAGCAGTCATGCATGAATAAGCATTATTGCATCTCAAAGTGCTGCAGATGCAGTGTGTTCTACAACTAAGGAAGCGGTTGGAGTGAAGTAGTGTTCCTTGTTGCTTAGAAAAATCATCATTTTGCATTGGTGAAAAATAAAGAAAAAAATCATCCAGACATAGGATTTTGTCTTTTATCAGTTGGATAACCTGAAAATCAACTGGCATTGTAAATATCTAGAAAGACTGTGGCACTTCCTAGAGCATCTACCATCTCTGAAATAAAAAAAAACTTCACTAGAGTTGGTCTGAAGGGCTTTGTTGGCATCAGCTTACAATAAACATTCAATTATTCCTGCATTCCCCAGCTCTAATGACATTCATCACTGTAAACTCCTTTGGCCTGAGGGCCCATTCACACTGGCCCACACAGTGGCTATAGATTTTGTTCTCATTTTGCCTTGCCTCCTTGTGAGCTCCAATATTTAGGACTCTACATACGGATTGTATTTTGGTCATAAATATTCAAACAGTTTAATTTTCTCTACTGTTTCTAGACATAGATCCAAGAAGAGAAGGAATGGTGGCTTTACTGTGTCAAAGTGAACTCTGTCAGTAACACCAGCCTGATGTTAATAAATATTAGCAAGCAGAAAAAAATACAATATTAAGAATCCATTAAAAAAAATCTCAAAGTTATACTCACTGCTGGTAGAGGACATGCGGCTGTACTCAGACCTGTAAGACAAAGATTTTAATTAGAATGTATTAAATCTAAAAGAGATAATGAAAAAATTACCAAAACTAACACACACTGCATATTGAAATAGTTTAATGCCCATTTAGCACTATTTTTGTGCTAAGAGAATAACTGGAACAGGTTTTGAACACTGCTTCAGAAAAACTGGCATCTCACATGAATTTTGAAAATATGTAAGTATAACGAGTAAAGTAACTATGGTTTTATCTAGGCGTAATTCATGCTACCTAACTCTAGGTGTGAAAATTAAAGCTCAGAAGGCTCTCCATAAGGAAGAAACACAGGTTAGAAGTCTACTAGACTTTGACTCAGCTCCTTTCCGTCCTCACTTTATGTCCTCTAAACACTGCTCTGCAGATTATTTTTTTGGAGTTCTTTTTAAGAGAACTCTATTTGAAGAGCAGAGTTTTTATAGTTCTATGGTCACAACTGGCAGTGAAGAAAAAGAAAAAAGAATGCCAAAATAGAAACATTGAGATGACAAAGCTTTTTGCTTTAGTAGACCATTTTCCTCTTGAAGACATCTCAATAAAACTGTACAGCCATTGGTTCTAGTCCAGTGCATACTGGATTATCTGTGAGAAGGTCAGAGCAGTTAAGTAGTTTGAGCAACAGTGCAATTAATTTTTCGGCTGTATATAAGCCCAAACTCCTGAAAACCCCATTCTGAGCTGATTAAAACATAGCCCATTTATGTCCTGAAGATTCAGAAATAAGAAGGTAAAAAAAAATGCCATCACTTAATATTTAGTGGAAAAAAAATAATTTCCACTGCTGAGGCCCTACCTATGATGTTTGAATGTCTGGGTTTGGAGTTCACAGTCACACAGCCTCTACCCTCACACTTGCTGGGTCCCTAAAACAGACCCCATGCACCAGAGCACTCTGCCACCATAAGCATATGGCACGTGTGCCTTGCAGTGCCCTGAACATAAGAGGCAAAGTGTTCGGGGAGCCCTGACACAGCTCTTGGATTCAAACCTAAATGTTTGTTTCATATAATAGCTGCAGCAAGTTGGCACATTGCTTTAAATTAAAGAAACCACATGAGCCTTGACTCCCAAGAGATATGTGTGGAAGTAGATACCATCTAAGCATATTCTCAGGATATCCTCCTACTCCAGGCTCTCAAGCATCCAAGGGAATAAAGGACATCAGTCCCACGTATCTATAGTATCTGCCTTTCATTTTAATATGGACATATCTGCAGAAGAAACAAAGCAATTACAGTCGCCCCCACATTTCACAGCCCCGTGCTTTGCATTCAGTACTCTGCAGTCAGATTCCAAGACTACTGGTTTAGGTGAGAAGACCATGAGGAACTACCCCCAACTCTTCTTGCCAACCCCGCTGGACCAGTGAAAGATGACACAACCTGAATGTTTCACAAAACTCACGAAAAAAGATCCAACAATGCCACCAAGTGCCATGAGGTTTTCTTTGTTTTTGGAAAAGATCTGGGCAATGCTGGGGAAAGAGTTGCTGATGGGGGCTTGCAGCTCTCCCTTGCTCACTCTCCTTTGCTAATCCTGTACCCCCAGCCATTTTGATAAGGCCAAGGAGCAAGGGAACATCTTTGTCCCACTGGCAGAGACCACACGATTAGGTCATTAGCAGCTGCTCTCAGCCACCCCATACAGAGCTGCTCCACAGCACTGCCTCCATGAATCAAGTGCTACCCCTCAACCAGTCACTCCCAGGACCCTCATGTGGCTGGGAAGGGCAGAGGCAGTAATGACACTGTTGTCCTGGATGTAGGCTCACTGCCCCGTGTGCAGCACCAATTTACACACCAAGACGAGGTATTCCCATTTCTTTCATCTAGTTTGCACAAAGCAGGGAGCTGGCGTGGCCCACAACAGGCTGGCTCCCCGACCATCAAAGCTCTACACCACTCATATATTTCAGCAAGCAAAGAAATCAGGGTTCACTGTCTACCAGTCATACAGTTCTCTTATTGATCAGTATTCTACCTTTGACTGGCTGCAGGATTCTCTCACTTCCCCTGCCAATGATCAGCCTGTCTCTCGACTTGGTGGGTTTCTTCAGTCAGTGGGCTGTGAGTTGATGGTCACGGTCTCCTCCTATGAAATTGCTTTCTACCCAGTTAGAGCCGACTTCAGCACAGTTGCTGAAATCAGTTGGCTTTGTTAGTTTCTTCCTTATCTTGCGAGTTCTGCCAAATGTCCTTGTGGCTCGTGAATTCTGCGTTCTTTGTGCCCACTATCAGCAGCACATCCCTCTCCCCAAGCTTTGCTAACCTCCCCCTAGGTCTGAGACCACTGAAGCATGTCAAGCCCTAAAATTTAACAAGACGATTCTACCAGCTGAGAAATTCTAATTTATCATTTTAACACCTGAACATCACCATGAGCAGAGACGGAGACCTCCTTCCTACTGCTGGGCAATGTACACATCACTGGTTCGGCTCTGGGCAGGGACCAAGGGGAAGTGGTGCCAGCAGCTGGCTAAGGTGCTGTGAAGGCCATGAAACCACATAGTATTTTCAGCAGCAAGTCACATCAGTGTCACTCGGCACCATGTATATTTGAAAGGGTGCGAAAACTGTGTAACATGTCACTCTTCATAAGCCTAGAGGCAAGCAATATACATCCAGCTGCCTCCAAGCATCCCAAGCAAGGATTCATTTAGTCTGCACTTCTGTTTGAAAACAGCCTGGGGCTGTCCTTCAGTGTATCTGTGTTCAGCAGTTGGCAGCTAATTCAAAATGAATCTGCACTGCTTGTATTTCGGATGGAAGCGAGACATTTTGCCTTTTGCTTACTGCAAGCTGGAACAGCATTCTATTACTTCACACTGTTATTTTATTATCCCAAAGTGCTGCAGGCACATTATAGGACATGGAGAATTAATGAGTCCTGAACTGAGGGAGTAGCAGTCTATGTGCATGCAGGACTTGAAAAATGAAACAAGAGGAAAAATAAAAAGATGGGGAGTGAGAAAGGAGGAGACAACAGTGTGCTTGGAGACTAATTGCACAGACACATTTTAATAGGCTTTAGAATTGTATTGCAGGAGCTTTTTTGTAGTTATAATATGGTTCAAGCTAATATTTAATTCACGTTTGTTGCATAACTGACATCCATATAATTTAAAAAAAGGGTAATTAAGCTCAAAGACTTATGTCAACCTGAGATACTGAAATGAGGGCTGTACCCTCCCTAAGCCTCCTCTATTGCCAATAAAAAGAGAGGTCTGAAGTATCTCTCCCTAGCTGTTGTGTAGATGAGAAGCCTACAGAAACCACATTTCTAATGTAGAACCCTAGACCATGTGTTTAAAACCAAATGGGATTAATATGAGTCTCTCCGTGTGCTCTCAGGGACAACCTGAATCACCTTTTGTCCTCCCTCCAGCTCCTTTCTTTGTCTTGAACTTAGTCCTTGAGAACAAAAAAATAGGGCTAGTAAAATCATTAAAATTCTCAAAATATTAGAAGAAACCATTCAGATTCCAGGCAAGCATTGGTAAGTGGCTTATAAATTATGTTTTTTTCTTTACAGTCATGTATTTGGGACACCAAATTCTGAAGTTAGTATAACTCTTTTAAGCTTTTTAGACTAGCACAAACAACATACCCTTTGACAAAATCGTGCATTAGAAAAATCAAGAACTGAAATGAACTGAAATAAACATCTCCCGGGGCATATAGGCTCTCTGGACATCAAGTAACTGTGTTCCTTTCTGTTCTTCTCATTCCTGTTTTAAACATCCTGAGTATTGGCTTCTATAATTTCCCTTGGAAGAGGATTTTCCCAATAGGATAACTCAAGAGTAAAGCACTCCTGTGCTTTAATGGTGACACCTGGGATCACACTGGGGCTCAGAGGTTCCCGGCCTATTACATGGTCTTGCAGCAAGCTATTTCCTCTGACAGATGTTAGATTATAGATAAAAGGAAAAAAACATCCACTACAGAAAATGAACAGATAGAGGACTGTTCCCTTTATAGGCACATAATGAGAAAAAAAATTATCAAAAAGGGTATTGAAACAGTGTGAGGTACTGAAAAGGAAGGCTTATAGCTCAGTCAAAAGACACATCAGTCTGCAAAGAATGTGTGCTCAATGGTCAGCCCACCAGCAAAGAGGAGCTGTGAAGATGTCAAGAGACATTAAAATGGGAATGTAGAAGCTTGTGACAAAGGTGGGACCTCAGCTCCCATTGAAGGATCAGACTTGTGCATTATCAGAGATGGTAAGAGCATCAGGAGCACAAAAGATACTGAACAATCCCCTGAGATCTGTGTGCACCACTCACTGCTGATTAGTGACACAGAGCCTCAAAATATCCAAGAGAGGGAAGTATTCCACTGAATACCAGTAAGTATCTGCTAGTGCAACTTGCAGTTGCTGAGTGTGGTACGTAAAAACTCTCCAAGCTTGTTTCTTTGGGTAAGAATACGGCTATTTCACAGCTCTGGCTCACACAGGCAATGTAGCTACTCCAGCATCACACTGTGCTTGGGTTCCTTGGGCACACTCATCAGCTGTGGCACAGCACCGCGTTAACACAGCTACAGCACTGACAGCTACAGCCATAAACAAACACTCCCAAGGGAACCGCCTGGGAGCGAGGCCAAGTGCCGTGAAACAGTCTGCACCTGTACCAGTAAAACCTCTCGCCTTCCAAGACATACTGGCAAGTGTCTGGTCTGCCGGGAATCATCCCTGAACCATGGCAACGTGGCAAAACAAGTCCCTGGCCCGTGGTAAAACATACCCAGGAAAGATATGGGAGAGAGCTAGATGGCCCCATTCAAACTGATGCCATCAACCATTTTATGTATTCAACGATATGGACAACTCTGTCCCGTGCTCAGGGACACCCCTATGTGCTGTTTAATGCACTGGCATTGCTGGAACCGAGGTCTCTGAGCTGTGCAGCATCTCCAAAGGCAGCCTGCTGTGTAAAACAAACACGTCTCAAGTAATTCTAACATAATACCACACCCCAATATGCCCACGGTCTCCATTGCCAGGGCTCCTTAATCCCACCTCTCAAAATGAAATAGTGGAAAGTTTACAATCTCTTCTGCTTTCTGCATCCTTTGCTTGCCTAGGACTGATGGAATCCCACCTGCTGGATTCACGTTTCCCACTCCTTCTCTATCTAGAGTTGTGGCACATTTTACTGTTTCATATCAAGAACTGTATTTAACAGCTTCATTGCCTTCCCTCCCTCAGAAAATGCTCCACAGGGCACATGGGAATATTTTATAGCAGTTAAAGCCCCACGCAAGAATCAGAAGATTTGGCTTTATAGCTCTGTCTTGGGTTTCTTCTCACCAAATTCCTGCAGGTCAGATTACAATCTGCTTCACTAATACCAGCCCAAAGCTGTTACCCTCACTGTAGTTCTACTCGTGCAATCAAGGTGACTGAAATGGAATTATTTAGAGCAACTTGTCTCTAAACTCCTTGCTCTGGATTTCTAGTAGAGTGACAAAGTCAAATGAGGGATTCCCATTATGCAGCTCTAACCACTACGCTCAGGATCTTATTCCCTACAGCAATGTTTGAGACCCCACTTGAGAGACACCATTGTTGTATAAGGATGAAAGTTGTTTGTCGTCTTCCAGAAAGCACCTGATGAGGCAGGACCGCCCTGTGCTTTAGTGAGCACACCTGGCTGCACAGCCTGCTCACCACTCCTTCACAGAGCACTCCCAGAGGGACACATCAGGTGGCATGTATCTACCCATCCAAGGCCAGGGCCTGATTTATCCTCCTGAGCTCCCGGTTCTCTTAATTAACAACACAAGAAGCCTAATTTATACCAAACATCAAACCTTCACACAGTTACACTTAGATGAGGTGAACCTCGCTGCTTGCTGGGACCTAAAAATTACGGGTATCAGCACAGAGCTCATGGCCTTCAGAAGGTGACTTAAGGTCTGTTTCAACCCTGCTTTCTGTGCCTTGCCCCAGTGCCTAGCACTCGCAGGTCTGCCTTCCCCGAGGTTCAACCAAACAGCTTCGCTTCACTGAGTAAATGTGGTTAGAAATGGCGCCTCAACGCCAATTTGTGACAAATAGCTCAACTTTACATTATTCGAATGTCAAATCAGAGACAACTTGAATACCATGACATATCTGGACTGACGGGTCTATATATGAAGTGAAAGCACCAGCAAAAATCCCCACAACAAAACAACCCCCAAAACCCCAAACTGCAACAAAAGAAGCCCCAAGGTAAAAATAAGCCTTAAAATAGCTTTCAACATCAGTGGTTCGAGTTCCTGAGAGTTTCTCATAGATGGATGAAATATGTGACAAGAGACTGACATCTCGTTTTGAAGGACTGCTGTACAAAGTCACAAGTGTTGAATTCCTTAAAGCCAGAAACATGAGACGTGAAGGCAACCTCTCACCCCAATAAACCATTCAACTATCCATTTGATAATTCAAGTGACCCATTCTGACTGAGAACACACACATGGATTACAGTATTCCTAATATTTTACCTCAAAGTGGGATACAACTATATATACACATATATATATATAGGCTGCCTTGTCTTCTATTAACAAGTGTATTTTCTACTTAGAATCTCAAACCTTTTACAGAACTGCAACAAATAAAGAAAGGCTTTTCTGATCTGCTTAAGAGATAAGCTAATAGAAGCTCAAACAATTTGTGATTTGGCCAGGATCACACATGCAGCTAGGGAGAGCCATAAGGAAAACCAACAAACAAGTATAGCACAGTCAAAAAATGAACATAATCTCTGCAAAATTAATTTGAGGAATGAGAGACAGGAGAAAATGTAAAGGAGGGAACAAGCACTGTGAAAATTAACTGTAACCAAACAGCAATGGACTTTGCTAAACATACGTTACAAATAGCTGCTGCATGGTACAGCGTCATAAACTTCAAACATCTCATTTCTCTATTTGGCAATGGATTTCTCTAGATCTTGTTGAATTGTTTCTTCGCAGTTGCCTATTACCAAAAACCAGTAAAACCTTCCTTCCTAAAATTCATCAAATACTCAACAATTAACTACTGCTTAATTCAGTTTGCATCATCAATACTTACATTTTAAACTTATTATACAAAAAACCTCCACGCCTGGTACTACGGCAATGTCTGCCCACTTTCTCTAAAAATATTAATAATTTATTTGAAATACTAATGCATAAATTTCAAATTCAGATAAATTAAAAGTTATAACTTCTTAAAACTTTAAATGACTGTAAAGTGAGGAAAAAAACCTACATGTTTAGGCAAACTTTGAGACAATCAGTAAGCTAATGATTGAAGTGTGAACCTTTTAAGACATGGGCTCTTATAGCTGTCTAAGTGAACAAGTAAACTTCTGCTGGGAACTGTCATGTATTCTGAAGTCTTCATTAATGCCAGCTATCTCACTGAAGTGTTATGCTCAGTTAATGCATGTATGCTTGATAAAGAGGAGAGAACATTCCTTGAGGATGACTCTAATAACATGATTGAACAAAAGTTCAGGAATAAAAAATTAAGGACTTTAAAACTCAGAAACTACCTGGTTTTCCACATTCACTTGGGATATCGGTCCTGGATGCAGCGCATTAAGCTGGTGCTTTGTCCTTGATACCAGTGGTAGTCAATCTGTCTCGCTGCCTCAAAATTAGTCATGCCTAACAACTTTCAAAATTGTCTTAGTTTGTCATCTTTGCTCTGCTATTCATAGACAGTGAAATAAACAGCATTTGCATGGCTTGTAAAATGAAGAAAACTTTAAAATTAATATTCCTACAATTCATTTTAAGTAACTTAATATTGTTTTTCCCGCTTTTTTGTTTTTCTTTACCATTTAACTACAGTTCTGTAAACTTACACATTTCTTCTCCCTTCAATATCTTTCTTCCACTTGTTTTTCCTCTCTGCTTTCTAATAAAAGGCCAAAGAAAGACTATTTTAGTCTTCCTAAAATGACAGGTTTTAAAGTACAAATCCACTCCTAAAACTATTACCAGAGAAAGCTCTGTGTCCCATACTTCTGGGCTAAAAGTTTTCAGTAGCACACGAAATAAGGTTTTTATACTAAAAACTCCCAAAATATGTTTCCTGAGAAGGAAACAACTATATACAACTTGTATAGGCAAAGTCTCTCAGATCAAGGATGGTCAAACTATTTCAAACCTCATTAATAAACAGCCAATATAAACTAATTGGCTTATATGTTCTACACCCTTTATTTAGGTACTCAACAACACCAGCTCAATCCATTCTTATTGGATTCAGGAACTTCAAATATGCTATTTTTGTTCAGCAGACTCTTTGCCAACCCTATTTACCAAGGCAAATGCAGTAAGAGGAACATATTTTCCAAAGGATTAGGAAAATGAAGGTTTTGAATTGTAATTGATCTTGCCTTTAGCACAGAGTTTTGCCTGCTTTTTGTAGCTGGCAGCCACAACAAAACCTTAAGCAACATATGCCCTGTGGAGTACTTGATGTGTTCAATTTGTTAGCTGCTCTAAGCAGCTTCAGCAGCCCAGGCTCCGTGTAAGAGCTCACACATCATTACGTACAATCACTGAGATGACAAGGGTGTGCAGTGCCTGGATTTACTACAGTCACTATCCACTATTGTTCCCTGAGTGACAGAAAGCGACCACTCCATGCAAAACTGTTACTGAATTACTCTGACAGTTGTTCCTCCTTATTCTTTCAGAGGATGATGGCTGGAGCTCAAAACAGTTAATTAATTTTTTTTTTTTCTTTTACCATTGAGTAATTGGAGAAAAAGGAATACGGTTCAATTCAGCAATAGCTGTGATGGGACTGAGACAAAGCAAATAGCAGATCTTCTGGTAACAGGGAAAAGCAAGTGCTGTGAACAGTTGGTTTGGTGAGAAAGCTGAAATATAAACATTGTGAAAGAGACATACGCAACATGTTTATCAGAATTAAATAGATGCTAAACAAAACTTAAAATAATAATTGAAATGCAGAGACCCATTGCTTTTCAAAATAAACTTCAGTGCATAGCACTGCAGTTATTAATTGCCATATGCCATTGTTCAAATTCCTCAGACAGACTCTTCCACCAACCTATACTTTCCAGTGTCACGCATGGAACTGAGATGCTTCATAAAATCATCAGCTTTAGCACCTCATCAACACCAGACACAAGCAGCTGTCACGCTGGTCACTGAGGTCTAAAGGCTAATGTCACCAGCTGGGTCAAATCCTTCCAAGTGCCTGTCCCAAGGAAACCCAGGTCTTTCCATTCCGGACAAACACAGCAAATTAATAGTGATTTGACCAATCAAAGGGTTTTTGAGCTTTGAACCAGCCATGAGTTCACTGATTACTTTGTCTTCCCTTTACCCACACTCCCTAATGGGGACTAACCTACATCTGGAAAAGAGGCCTGGATTTTTTCCTTTGAACTTCCGTCATATAAAATATTTTAAATCTTTCACTGTTTGGGGTGCCCACAATACAAAGTGATGGGAAAAGTCCTTAACTTCTCAGACTACAGAAAAGATCCAAAAAATTATTTGAATTACTAGCTGGATATATGAAAAAGATTACCACATACCATTTTCACCTTTTAGTTTTTTATTTTGTAATATTGCTACTTGAGTTTTGGTGTTGTGCACCTGACACCGCTGTGCAAAAAATTAGCTTTACAGTTTTGCAAGAGTCAGACTAGAGCCCAAAGAAGATACACCAGGCAAGGAGCTTAGAGAAAAAAAGCTGGAGGAGCAAGGAGGGAGGAGAAAGAAGACTCAGGAAAGAACAGCCTTAACAGGAGCATGCAACCTCCTTTTGCCCTTCTGGAGCCAAAGAAGGAGCAAAGGCTTACTGCCATTCCTGACAAGATGCCATGGCAGCAGCATGTAGGATGGGCTGGAAAGCACTTCCCTTTCTCTCCCACAGAGATGGGCTGAAGGTGTGAGTTGAATGGGAGATCCCACGGATCATCCTTGCAGCTCTATTAGCTCAGGAGAAGTCATCCAGCTAACAAACACAGCACACTTCTGGCAGCAGGGTCATGAAGTCAGGGGAAAAAAAAGTCTTTCTCCTTGACTCTGATGTAACACTATCAGCAAAGTTTATAGCAGTTCACAGGATAGCATGATGAATACCATGACAACAGCAACCCAGTTTTAGGGTGCCTACAAATCTAACTTGCTTTTGTAGATGGGTCTTAATGGTCCTTCTAAGGAGTCAACTCTCTCTGCCTGATGCTGCCTGGGTGTTACTGCCAGAAGGAGACGATAGGTCCCGGACATGCTTCCGGACTATGCTCAGCCGCACTATCCCTGGGATACAGGGTTGGTGCGGCACCAAGCCCTGACCAGCGCACCTACAGCCCACGGAGCTGAGCGCGGGCCGCACCGCCGAGCCATCACAACGTGCTTTGGAGCTCACACTTAAAGCCCACAGCCACGATCTCTCCGCGTCTTCCTCCCCTGCGTAGCAGGAGGACGGTGGGACCTTTCCCCTGCTCACCGGAGGGGAACGCGAACTCCCCGGGGCAGTCGGAGCAGGGTGATGCCCCTCGCCTCCCCGTGGGTCACGCCGGACCGAGCCCCAGGACGGCAGGAGGAAAGGCAAGGCAAGGAGACCCGGCGCTGAGCGGGACGCTGGCGGGGCGCCGGCCGCCGCTGCAGAGGGGAGGTTCTGCCCGGGACACGAACCCG
>VZTD01001819.1:1180888-1249474 GCA_013397725.1 Rhagologus leucostigma
AAAACCTGTCAGCCGCGCTGGGACACCGTGTGCCGGGGCTGCCGTCTCACAAACTACTTCAGCACCTTCACCGTGGCACTTCTGTGTTTCCAAGGCTAAAGGTGCAGCGCCCCATGTCCAGTGGAAGTTAGGAGAGACTGTTGGATGTATGGACGTCCTCACTATCCACCCGGTCTTGGAACATCCGCTATTACAGCCTTTTATTTGAAGTCTTTCACTGTGCTGAGCTTTCTCCAGGATACCTCAGTGCTGCCTGGCACTTGTTCATTACATCGAATACAATAATTTTGAAATTACACACAGAAACAGGCAAGGGGTGCTTTTCCAACCCGATAAGAATTTCTGTAATGATGCAAGAGGAGCGTTAGAGGCATTTTGAATGCTGCCTGTGAGGAAATCCTGATGTAGGAAAGCTGTGTGGCAGTGTCTATACCGTGAGAGTGAAGGGAAAAGTTGTGGGTGCGCTCCTGTATCATGTCATGCATGTTTACTTCTTTTATATTTGGAAGTGAACACCTCTCTCTTTCTCCATCATTTACAGAAATACAACTATCCACCCATGTAGGTGTGAACCAAGATCTCGCTCAGCCAAAAAAAAAGGAAAAAAAAGTCTTCCTTTAATCCATTCAGTCATTCAGTCTGTGGCAGATTTTACAGGAGGAGCGGGCAGAACTGATTTGTCAGCTTGGCTCTCCAACCCGGGAGACCAGCTCGTTGTCTCTTCTGAATCAGGTTCAAGCGCCAAATTGGGATGGGGTGCTCTATGTTCCCCAAAATGTAGATATTGTGGAACAGTTAAATCTACCCCGTAACTGAAGACCTCTTCCTTTAATATTTTGTGGAAAACACTTTGACGAGTTGGAATTTTCTCTTCAAAAATCTCTAACAACCACCAGATTTCTATCAGCTGCAGGAAATGGCCACTTGCAGAAAGTGATCAGAAGTAAAAAAAGAGTTTTTCTAATAAAAAATTCTTTTCTTACACCTTTTATTATGTCTTACAAGAAAGAAGAAAAATAGTGAAAATCTTGACATTTAAGACATAAAATTGACCAGAATATAAAAATATACCACACAAAACAACCTTCTGTCGGTGTAAGAAGTGCTAAACTGGTTTAGTTTGCCACCAGTACTTTTATATCCATCTCTACATTGCACGGCACTGCTGTCCTTCATTTCAAGCCTGCCAGTGGTCTCCCAAGTTTTATATGGTAGCACAAATTAATAGTGACACCTAGCATTGTTTAACAGGCTGGGTGTAGTTCATGCTACTGTTGTATCCAACAGTGCGTGGTCCCAGTTCTCTAAATTAATCTGGACTGGGTAGGACTGCTGTGAAATCAAAGGAAAGGAGAACACTTTGGGAAGAGCTGTGAAAGTGGTGTTGCCATGTTGTAGGAACAACCAGTCGGTACCAAACCCCCAAATTCTTATTACGTAACTGGTGAATTCCCGTTGCTCTACCTTGGAGAGACACTGAACTCATTAGCTGTCCTGTGGCCTCTCAGCATCACAAAAGGTCAAGCCACTGCGTGTCTTCAGAGACCTTTAGAGGAAACTTTCAGCTTCTACTATTCGTCAAGAATTAGGAAAAAAAGTCGTAGCATAAGAAAGTTGGTATTTGATCTGTTTGGACTATCTGGTAAGGTTTGCATACAGGTCATTTTGAAAGCAGATAAATGATTTCTCATTTTATGTGGAGGATTTCACATTAACATTCCCATAAATATAAGGATTTAGGTATGGAATAAGCTCCCTTAATAATCCCTCTTCCATCCTCCCCCCAGCAAGTTGTTAAAAGCTAATTTGGACAAAATGCTATAAACAGGGCTCATACAGAACAGTCCTGTACAGGCATCTACGTAGTAATTCAGAACATATGGAAACAACCTCTTCTATTCTTTGTGACTGGTAAACTGCCATCCAAAACAATTTACTCATAAAATTAAATTCATACAATTTCTTTTAGGACTGGGACCAAAATGCTGTGCTTGTCTGGTTCTCGGCTTGCTAAAATTTGAGTCACCATATTCAGGTAGGAGGCATTAATATTTTCAGATATAGCATGCCTTTAGGAGATTCCCCCAAGGCTAGAGAGAGGCAAAATTGGGACAACTATTCTTGATTCCAAACTCAGGCCTCTGTTTTGGGTAAATATTTTATTCTCCATCACTGCAATGGCCACAGACGACCCTGAGCCCTGCAAAAGCGGTATCGGTAGTCTCTGTTACCAGGATGGGACAGGCCTGCTTTTCTCTCTGAGTCTTAGTCTACACACATGCATTTATTTAGCTAGTGCAACTATACTTAAAAGCAGGTCACTTTTATTTGCTTTTAAGAGTGGTTTCAAAGTGAAATAAACTGACTCTAGCCACCGTTGAACTGATTTAAGTTGTAACCAAACCTCCTTAAATATTTAGAAATAGGTTTAGTTAAATTGATACATTTCTGTATATAAAATTTTAGGTGGTCAGCTAATAGATCTTTTCCATTTCTGACTTTTATTATTCTAGTTAGTTTTGTTTAAACACTGGCATATGAGGGGATCTGGAATAGATTTTATGCTGCATTTAAGATTAATTTATTCCATCTGTCCCAGGGAGGGAAAAAAGAAACATTCAAAGGAAATATATAATTAAGATAGTAAGTAAAGCTACCGCAAACTGTAGGTTCTCTTATTTATATATTTGCCCCATTTAACTCTGTTTTATTCTGGTCTTTCACATAATTATGGTGGAAAGGAGACTTCTCTGCATTAAATTCCAAGCATTTAAAAGATTTTAATGAATGAGGTATTAACTCCTGGCCCTTACTTAGGTTTCCTCTGTTACCTGTACTTCACAAGGTCCTCTCTACTCTTTCTTGAAAAAAGAAATTAAGTTTTAATTACGTTATTATATTTAATATGTGATATCAGTTTAAAGACAAAGATAATCGTGAAAATATTTCCAAGTTAAATTTCCTCAAATTTGAAGGCTTTCATTTAATAGCAGTGGTTGCTAGAACTCAGGCACAAAAGTATCAGGAGACTTTGGGTCTTCAAAGGTGCCAAAAAAGTAAAGCATTCTGTTGTCAAAACCAAACACTGAGGACATGAAATGAGTGTTAGTTCTGCAGGAAGTTCTCTTGCTCCTACTTGCACAGAGCCGGATCTAAAACAGGACCTAAGGTACTTAGAAGAGGATGTAAAGCCAATTTGTATGACTGTGTTCAAATCTATTATCATGGTAAGTCCTACGCAGTGGCTAATTAGGAGGTGTCTACCTTCCAAAGGAAACTTCCAATGTATCTGGGGCTGTATGTGCAAATTGCCCAAGGCTAACCATTTTAGCTTGTATCAGCAAAGTTAAGCAGCACCTAACTGCAACCTCCATCTGCTATAATCTCTGTCCTCACAGAAGCAAATGCAGGCAGCAGAACCTCCTCCTCTTTCATCACACAATGGTCTTAGTAACCGAGAGCACGGTGCAGGAGAGCGATAGCTGCGGCCTCCAGCTGAGGAAAGGCAGATTGGAAAGCTGAAAGATGAACCGCATCGGATCATAAGTGGACTAAAAGAAGAGGAAGCAAAAGCATCCATTTCCCTGATGAATCCACACTTGGATTCAAATTTCAATATCTTTTCTGCTCTCTGAGTTCTGTTGGCTGGGGTATCATCTTTCCTGCACCAGCCGTGAGGATGGAATGTGAGCAAAAGAGTGTAGGAGGGTAGGGAGAGAGGAGAAAAATGTGTCCCTTTTCATGCAACTGAAATTCTGGTGATAAGGGCATTCTGTTGGGGGAAAAAGCACTCAATTCTTTTCTTTTCATGAAGCATTTGGGATGTCTCCCTTTTTCTGTGCAATTCCAAAACAAAAGAGGACAGATGCCTCTGCAGTTCCTTCTGGCATTATGCAATAAATCAGACAGTCCTCTTAGCTTTTGATAGACAGACCAAGAACCTAGCTTAGCACAGGATTCAGTACCACAGACAAAGAAATAACAAAGATGCTAAAGGATAGGATTTTTCATTCCCAAATAAAACCTTTCTAGTTGCGCTGTCTCCGCCCTCTGCTACCTGACTCCGGAGGCAGAATCTCACCCTCCAGTAAGGGGTTCTGGATTCCATTCCTGGCACTTTCCACACTACTCTAGGTATTGCAGTGATGAACTTCTCAGTTTACAGAATTTGGCATTTATAGAAAAGTTTTTCTCCTTTAATGGTCCCTGTGGAAATCAGCCCTCTGCAGGTCAAGGCTTTGTTAACATTCACTGCTGGACTTAAGACACTGGGCTGTGGTTTAAAAAAAAATGAGACAATTGCAGTTTTGGAAGGAGGAGGAGAATTACGGCTTGGCACGTGGTTCCCTCTTCATGCTAGGTCAGCCCTAAAAGGCTGACTTTTAGACTGGTAAATGTTGCCAAAATAGTTGTGGCAGTTTCTCACATAGACTGTTGGGTTGTTTGGATTTTTAAAGGTTATGATAAGGTCAGTTTCGTTTGTGGTAGGTCTCAAGCCAGACACCCAACCTCCTAAAATTCTACAATTTTGAGGTAAAATACAACTATGCAATAAAAAGCTGTTTCTTCAAAGCACTGAGGCGAGGGTTTTCAGTGAAGTTTAGGGGAGCTTGGTTCTCAGGTCCCACTCTTTTAAGTTTCATTTGAAAACTGTAGCACACACAGTCCTACCCAAGTTCATGGTACAGTACAACAAATACTCATTTTATAAGCAAATTGCTCTTTTTTACTTGAATTCTACTATATTAGTGTTTTTATGGAAAATTCTAGCACTCAGTAACAACTGCTATAAAAACTTGACTATTTGGAGTCCTTTTCGGTATCATCCTGAAGCCCAGAACTCTATGGGAGTACAAGGGGAAGCAGAGCTGCACCCCATCAGTGTGCAGGCTTCTGGATGCAGGTTTGACGAAGCTGTGTGATGAAAAGCCCTTGCCAGGAGAAGTACAGTCAAGATGACTCTGTATTATGGACATTAGGAATTAATGTTGCTCTCACATTGCAACGATCCCATTCAGACAGATCTTTCCAGTGGATGTAATCAGTGGTTTGCTGCATGTAGGTGCCAGGATCAACACCCAGGATTGGACTTTAGGGCAGTGTCTCTGTGCCAGGCAGTGCTGAATCAGTCCCCAAGCTCTGCACGTGCACTGACCAGTACTGACATTGTAGATAAAGCGTGAGAGGTGAGCCTTTCCTCCAAACTTTGACCCAGCCCTTACTGATGTGAGGGAACCTAGAAGGGCTTAGCACCAGTTTGGGCAGCCCTGAAGGTGGAAAGCCTGGTGTACAAGGGCTACGGGCTTAGCACCAGTTTGGGCAGCCCTGAAGGTGGAAAGCCTGGTGTACAAGGGCTACGTGCCACGGTTGTGTGAAGGCATGTGGAGGTCATGCAGTTGAATTCCCTTTTCTCTGATCACCAGCTGGTTACACTGCGTGTACCATGCAGCGTTACCCTGCGCCTCTTCTTTGGTGCCCTGCAAGAAGAGAATGCACCAGCACAATCCAGACAAGGCCATCTCTACCTTCTCTAGGACTAGAGAGGTGCTTTCAAGATATCACTGGGTGGGTATAAGCCTACAAATTTGCACATTTCCAGGTACTCTTAGCCCGCGTGGCCAGAGACTACTCTGATCTGACTACAGAGACTACATCTGCTGGCCGACAGAGGATGGAGCTGTCTTCTGTGGACTTGCTGAGGCAGGGAGGCAATGCTTGAGCTAGAATATGAGTCTGGTGATGCTCAAGTGTTTGCCTTGTTTCTCTGTTGATGGAAGTGTTAAGAGTGTACTGGCACACATCCACTAAAGCACAGTGGAAATGTTTCAGTTGACACATTTAAAGAAGTGCTAGCCAGCATCATGGGGTGCCACATGTGTGAAAAGTATACCAGGAAAGCAAACAATGGACTTACTGTCACTTTCATGAGGTCAGTGAGACAGTTCTGGCTTCTGGTGAGCATCCTGAACCCTTCACATACACTCAGTGAATGATTACTATATTCAGAAAAGCACTCCTATATTGGTAACCATGACAACTCCTATTAAATGAAGTTTTTTTCATGAAATGGTGTGCTTTTCAAGGCAGAGAAAACATTTATTTTCAAGGACCAATCCAGTACCTGTTGGTGTTCAAAGAGGAAAGATTAAGCCCCTATGGTAGCAGCAGTAAATATTACAGCAGCTTTTACGTGTAGACTCTTCTGAAAGTGAAAATGATCTTCAGGTTTTTGCCTTTGCAGCTGGTCATGACAGTAAAACATTTTACTCTGGAAAGCAGCTACATTTAAAACACTGTTGGATCTCCAAGGAAGATTTTATTTCTTAATTGTTCTACCACATTTTTTAAAAATAAGTTTTGAATTACCTGTGACAAAATTTTTTAATAATAAGATTGGCAGTCAGATGGTTCTATTAGGTTTAAATATTTTTACTAAACCTTTTCATCCAGTAGCTGTGAATTTTAGCCACTGACTTATCAAACAACATCAAGAATGCCTGTTTTATGCATAATCTAAACAATGGTAAACATGTGAAGTAGATCACAGAAATGAAAGGTAAGCAATTTTTGCTAGAAGACATTTGATTCTTTCCACTTCTGAGTTCTGTAAGCAGGAGTGGATTTACTGGTGTAGAGGGAGATGTTAAAGCCCCAGTTGCTCTGGCTGGTGTAGGAGCTCCTGTGTCCAGTGGCTTCCTGCAGCCTTCCTTCCCCCTTCCTCGTTAGACTGAGGCTATGACTGCTATATCCCTTCTCTCATGCCGAGAGCAGCCTTGAATATCTGATCTCCCTACCTGTGCTGAGAATATTAGAAAGCAATGATTGCAAATGAATTGTGAGTAATGAGTGTTTTCTTTAAGGGGCATCATTGCTGATGATCAGCACGGGGAGAGGCAAGTGTGTGAGAGAAATCGTGCTTGATATAAACGTGTGCTTGTGGATGTCCTGTCCCTGAAATGTTCAGGGCCAGATTGGATGGGGCTTTGAGCAACCTGGTGCAGTGGAAGTTGTCCCGGCCCATAGTAGAGGGGTTGGAACTAAATGATCTTTAAGGTCCTTTCCAACCCAAAGCATTCAATGTTTCTATGATGCTGATTCTATGATTCTACCTAAATCTGGCAAGGAATGAAAGCAGAGTCTTGCACAGAAACCATAGGAAGAAAATAAGTGGGACTTAAATAGAAATACTCTGCCCCAAAATATGGGCCAGGCAGTTTTTTAATCAGAGACGGTAAATCATTGAAAGAATGTAAGATTTCTCAGATTTCTGGTTCATCCATTTGTACCATCCATTTGGGTGGTCTTTTCTGAGAGTTTATAGATCATATTAAAGGTCTCAACTAAACGTGCAAGCTGCATCATCCGGTGACCCACAGAGCCAGGAGCTCTCATTCTTGTGCTAGCAGCAGAGCTACTCAGCAGCTAACACTCAGCTAAAGGGAGGATGCACATTCTGCCCTTCTCTCCTGTCCCTGACTGTGCATGTGCACCTCCTCATCTCCACACTACCTGGAGAATTTGAGAGAGCTGAGGAGGATCTGACTGAAAACCAGCCTAGCAAGAGAAAGAAATGGTTCTTCCTCAGACAAATTACTTTCCTGGACAGACTCAGCTTCTGCTTGCACCAAGTCCAGCAGCAAAACAACAGAGAGGGACAGAACAGCATGGTTGGCAGTGGATGGCTCCTCCAAGGCAGAGGACAGGACCCCAGCAGCCCAGATTCAATTTCACTTCAGCTGCTGTTCTCGAACTGCACTGGAAGATTTGCAGAATTGTAACTGGGCCAAATAAAAATATAAAGGGCAGAAACTTGGCCCAAAAATCCATTAGCCAGAAAGGATTATTAGGAAAGAAATTTGGATGCTATTTCTGTGGTCTGCAAGTTTTAACTGAAAATTACATAAGTTTTTTTGGCTTGTATAAATCAACTTTTAAAAATATCTTTGATGTTTAAGAAGCTCAGACATGTAATAGCTGGCTCTGGCATTTTGCAAGAAGTTCATAAAAAAGCTTAAGACCATTAGTATTGGTTGTAAACTCATTCTGTAGCCTGAGAGCCATCTGCTTATCTCCGGAGTTTATTGCCTTCCATCTACCTTAGTGTTTTGGATGGCTGCCCATCACTGAACCACATGAGTGCCTTTCCTTCAAACTGCAGTGCCTCCTGGATTCCCTGGCTGCTCTGCAATCTTCTTTTATTAGAGATTGTTAGAATAGTTGTACTAGGTCATATCGAAGATCTATCTAGCCCAGCATCCATCTCATTCAGTAGCCAGAAGCAGACGTTTAAGAAAAGCATAAGGACAGGACAAATTTCTAATAATACTTCCCTGATTAATCTCAAGGTGCAACTTTGATATGTTAGAGGGCCAGGGATCATAAGAGTGTACAAAGTGAATCAGAACTTACCCCACTTCTTATTGCGGCAACAGTTTGGCTATGAGGAAATGTGGCTGATTTTGTGACTACTATGCATTCTAGCAGCATTCTAGGAGAATCACGTAGCTAGTGGTGAGGAAAAAGATCTTAACGAACCAAGCAAGCTGTCTTGGTAGCAGTTCCACTCTGATTTCACTCCCTGTGGAATTCTGCACTGTGTAGGGGACGAAGCATCTCATGGTTGTTGTCCTCAGCTCTGATATGCCTCAGTCAGGGGTTTTGATGTAGCAAAACTTGTTGGTGGATCTGCCAAAACCTCCATGCTAGTGACTGGCAGTGCTGCTGCCTGGCTCTGTCCTCCAGTGATTTATAGGCATCATCCTGTACACAGATCACCGTAGAAAACACATCAGAGGCAACATCCAACTAACAAAGCTGCTGATTGCACCTCTCGGTTCCGAGCTGTTTGATGCACAAATCAAAGTGAAAGGAAACCCATCTGTATTTAAATGTTCTGTCTTTCAGGAAGGTCCTGTTCATGACAGTAAGACTGAAATCCTCTCTCCATCATGCTACAGGTTTTGGCCTGGCTCTGCACAGCCCTGCTAGTCCCTCTGGCCCTCTGCCTTGTTTCCCTTGGGCCACAGCTGCAACAACAGTATCAGTCTGGCTCCTCTGTTGTGGCAGAGGGGAGGAGGAGGGCTAAACTCTCATTTCCCTGCTCACCAGTTTTTTTACTGGTTCCTATAAAATTTCGCATGGCCGGTCTGCTGGGTGTGCGGGGGCTGTGTGACCCAGGCTGGGAGGGGTGTGCTGACACAGAAAGCCCCATAACCCGTAGGAATCCTCCATAGCCCAGGAGAGCTGCATTCAAACTTTTAAAACACACCAATTCTCAAAGATGAAAGGAAAAGGTCTGACTGTAATTGTGCCCGTTGCTATACCTACTATAGCAGATCTGCTGTGAAAACTGTCACTGCCAGAGTATAACAGGTAAAATTTTTACAGGTGAACTTAGAAATAATGATGCAAATAAAAGCATTTACTTTACTAGCCAGGATCAGGTTTTGCAGTGCAGACGGATGTGAAATAGAAAAGTTTCTTTCTAAACTTACTCCTTTTCTCTGCTGATGGCTGGATTTCCCCCCGGACTCGGGCCCATGAAGCTCACTGGCAAATAGATCCTTTCAGAGAGCCCGGATGGGCAGTAAAAGAATGACTTGAGAAAAGGTTTCCAAAAGCTATTCTCAAGGCACCTAACATGTAGCAGCTAAAAGAAGGACAATAACATGTGCAAGACACTCTTAATCCAAATCCCAGTAATGGAGTTACATGATAGGCTGCTGCCTCTTGCCTCTTAATTTATGAAGGATCAAGTGGTATTAGAGCCAGTCTGCTATGCATCATAAAGTGCTCATCACAGCATGTCAGCATGTAAAAAAATGCCACTCCATGGAGAACAGGGAATAAATTCATCATCTCTCTTTAACTTGATATTCAAGGAAGCTGATCAGCATGTCCCTGTCTGAGGAATGTTGTTTATGCTCAAAGAAATGGTGTGTGACTTACATGAAATGGTTTAGATATGGATTCTGGACAAAACAGACTTTCGTGAAAGCAATGGAACAGTTATGTTCATTGCCTGAAAATGCACTGTTCATCTTAACTCTAAGGCAACACTATTTATTATTTTTATCTGTTCAGAAAATGGTACTGCCACGCACTATGAACAGCATTTTGTGTTTGCAGGACTGATCCCATAAATAGTTCTTTTCCAGATATTTTCCATGATAATGCTATAGATGTAAAGACCACAAAAAGTCTTAACTTTTTTATAAGACTAAAAAAGGTCTAAAAATGTATAAATATTTTATTCCAAGTCTGCCAAAGGAAAAAGTCAAATAGATAATTTTAAGCACTTGCCTTTGCTTAAAGGATGTGAAAATAAGTTTTACAAGTTATTTCAGCTCATCCAGAAGTTACTTCCATAAATACTCTTCAGAAATTCTGTTCATGGAGTAGTGATAAAGATGCCAAGTTTACTCATCTGGGATTTATCAAATAAAAGCTCATCCTACATTTAGACAATCACTTTCAGTCTCATCCATTTAAAGTTAGGTGTCTACATCTGTGTTTAGGTTCCCACATGAAACTGACTGGATTTTCAGTGCTTACTGTCCACAGACAATGCAGATGCTGAGTAGTCTTCAAAATCTGCAACTCTTTTATTGTTCTATATATGAGCCATTAGTTCAAATGTTGGTTGCAGAGGATAAGGAAGCTCTTGAGCATGTGAGAAATGGATGGAGTTGATAGAAAAGCAGAGAATGCTCTTATACCATCCAAGGTTACACCATTTCTCTATATTCCTCCAGTTTTCATATAAATTGCCATCTTCTGTCCTTTATTTTGACTCATGACCCTAAGGAGATTACTTTTTTTACAAATACCTTTTTTTTTTGGACTGCCACACCTTGACCTCCTTTATCTAATCTTCAGCGTCTCTACCCCACTTGTTCACCTTCCTCAAAACTCCACTGCTTTTCTTGGTGCTCTCAGGAAGGCACAGCAGAAATACTTCTTACTATGAGTGCCAGCATCTGCATATTGTCCTTATAAAGTCAGCCAGTTTGGAGAATATTTCGTGTAAGGCAGTGCTGGAGCAGAGGACAATCTGTACTTCTATAAACAAAGGCTATGTCACCTTCTTCTTCCATTCTTGCTCTACACAAGTCTGTGCTGAACACATGAGAGAGACAAGGGGTTTTTGTCCAAAGAACTTAATAATGTTAACTTCTAGGTAAAAATGTCAGACACATGAGTCACCAGCCCAGAGGACAAGCACAAGACAGAAGAGTAGTCTCCATTTGGGGAATATTTAAAGGAAATTACTTGTCTGAAAGAAGATTTGAAAGAGAAAAAGAGAAGTTGTCTGTCTGTGAAAGCAGGGAGCTGTTCTCTGAGTGAAGAGGTGTGTGCAGCTCCATTTTGTATTCAAAGTAGACAGTGACCTTACTGAAGAGGTATTGGACAGAATGAATTTTCCTTAATATTAGACACTCTTCTGAGCAAAGTGAAGGAGCTAAGCTGCCCTGGACATCTGCCTGCCTCAGTTAATGGAGAAAAACAGGCACCTTCAGGGTGACTCACATTGCATGATGTCTCTCTTAACAATTAAAAAAGAGGCCTACACATGAGTGGTAGGGAAACTGTGTCCAGGTTTATGATAGTATTCTCTACAGATACTTCAAAATTCCTTATTCTTGAAGGATCCTTATAATACTACCTATAAACTGTAGTGAATGTAACTGCTTCAGCATACTGCTTACTTCTGCTAGATAAACATTTCTTGTGGGATAAGGTCATTTATCTGAGGAAAAAAAGTTTCATTTAGCAACTATTATAGTTACTGTGGTTGCAGTATCATGAGATCACCCACATGAAGAAAATGTTTATTGGATTGTTTGAGTGATTGCTTCCTTTCCTGTGGTTTTGGCAAAGCTTTTGGGCAGTGGAAGAAGTAAGTGGACCAAAAAAGACTTACTCACCTCCCCACCCACATTGTCAGCCGTGATTGTATCAGCCATGATATAATAACACGTGTTTAAACATTCTGTAAGTTAGGAAGAATTTTAATGGGTGATAATAGTGGAAGCTTATAGTGTAGCTTGTGACTAATTTTGCAATGGTTGTGGAAAGTGTAGTAGATGGCTCAGGGAACCAAGTGTGGGCTCTGGAATATTTCACCAGCCAACAAAAAATAGCAGTGGTTTACTGTCCAATAACTCTATAGTGGTTTATCTGCTGTAGTTTCTCTTCTACTGTGAGTGACCAAAGAGCACAGCTGTATCTATCCACCTTGTAGGGGAGGCAAAAGGCTGGACACAGCGAAGCCAACCTTCCCACAGAGCAGGTGCCTGGTTAAAGTTTGATCTTGCTGGGGCACTGAGAGGGTTGATGGCTTCATTGAAGGGGTAGGTAAAATTTATGCAGGTCTAAGAAGATATGAAAAACTGTAAGAATGTTGCCTTTGTTGTTCTGCATATGCTAGTGACATCTAAAACACTATGAATCCTGCTGCTAATCTTATATCTTTATTTACAAATAAAGCTCAGCTTTCAACAGCATCCTCAGTAACAGAATATTTATTTAGTCCATAACAAGAGACATTGCTATTTGCTTTCTCACTGTACAGATCTGGTTATGAGAGGAAACCTTTCCATGATATCCATCATACTGTTATTTGAACTAATTTTAGAACTGCTGCTCAACTACAACTTGGCTTTCTTTTCTTTTTCCATTCAATTAAGAAATGTCTGAAGCCCAGCCCTCACTCCTCTGCATCGCAGATTGGCAAAAATCCCTTGCACAGAAAGGAGCTCCCCTGATTCTGAGTGCCCTGCCCAGGGAACAAGGGATGGGGTATCACTGTGGCTGTTGCAGCTGGACCCTTGGCTGTGGGCTGCCTGTCTGCTGTGCTGAACAGCACTGAAGATGTGGTGCTGGAGGACTGCCTGTGTGTCGGGACATCTCCCTCGTTCCCATGTAGCAGAGGTTCTTGGAGAAGATTCACGGGCAAGTGGCCCATCTAATGAAGTTTAGACACCCAGGATGTGACATGTATCCCTCTGGACTTCCTTCGAAGTCAGGGAAGAGAAATAGGTCTTCTGAGTCATCTTTAGAGGAATTTGTTCTCTTCCAAGTACTAGGCAGCATGCTTTTGGCAAGTAGGTGGTATCTTAAACAACTAATATCACCACTTAGGGCTAGTGAAACCAATATCCCATGTATGTACCTGCAAGGTGGATTTTGTGCCCTGAACCAGAAAATTCACATAATTCAAGTCCAGATGACAATGACCAAACACACAGTTTGTTGGAATGCTGCATTGCATGTGTACATATACATCATGCTATTACATGAGCTTTTATTGATCTTCAGGGGTCGACTGACCAAATCCAGCAGGGTGGCCAGGGACATGGAAAGCAGCTGCAAAGAAGGCAGATGTTGTGTGACGGGGTGCTACTGGTGTTTATCTGAATTTTGTTTTACAACAAAATCTGTAGAAGTCACGTGCCTCAGATCTCCTGGAGACATTCAAGTTCCAGCAGCTCAAGAATATTTTGTAAGAATATATCTCTTTAAGTGATAGACTTCTTTTTCTGCTGCTTTGAAGTTACATTTGGGCAAGAGAAGAAGAGGGCTACTTGTAGAGAATTAGAAATCCACTCTAGCTTTTGTCAGTGGGATACTAAGCCTGTGTACTAAAAAAGCTATCTAGTGCTTCCTTTCCCACTTTACAATTAGATGTCCTTGATGTGACCTTCAGTCCTGTGGTGCTGACAGAAGTCCTTGTCTAACATCTTTCCATCCATGTCCGTGGAAGGAAGATGTTGGAAGGTATGTCTGTATGAGGGAATGGAGAACAGTTCTGAGATTCCATAGCTGGCGGGGACACTCCCAAGCCACGTGGACTTAGAAGTTCAGGTCCCAAATCATGCTGACTGAAGTCATGCATCTGAAACAAGGTCTATGAAACTGGGTGCAGTGCCATGTGAACACAGCCTGCTTTGAGACCTGAGCCATATAATACCCACTTACCTTCCTTCCACCTTCATAGCACTTCTGTGAAGAAAATTAACTCTCTTCCAGCTGAAACCAGGACAGGTTTACATTAAGAGGTTCTCTCTAGTCATCTCTAGCTCATTTAAGGCTCTGTTTGAAATTTTTTTCATGCTTATGCCACAGGGGACATCCCTAACAGACTGGATAATCTGGCTTTCAGTGCCAGTGAAAAAGCAGAGTCTGACCCTTGCATGACTGGTCACGTGGTGATCATTTATCTCACTGACGAGAAGGAGAACGTTCCCCCTAATCTGCTCTGTGTTTTCCAGTCCCTCCCAGCCACCTCCTTTTCTACATTACACAAGAACAGGATTATGACTGAGAGTCATTTTTTTCCCTTGTGGAAAAGAGGAAAATCTAGAACCAGTCTATAAATAGCTGAAAGCTGACTGCACTCATGAAAATAGGCTTCATGTGTACATATACATATTTATATATATACATAGATACACACACGCCTCAGGATCTTTCTCAGTAACACTTAGTAATTATTTCCATATAATCCACAGGCAAGTCCGCATGATAGAGGGTATTGTTCAAGGTGGAAACTGCATGTATCTAGACCCCTGTAGAAGAGAAACCTTTATGGTAGGAGTGCACAGATGTCTGTGACATTAAACTTGGCGTCTTTGATCTTGGTCCCAAACTTGCATGATGCGTGAGATAAGCCATTATACAGCCAGAACAGTGGTCGAGGATGACAATTAGCCAGTCATTCCAATACTGAGTTTGCTACAGCTGAATTAAAACACAGCTTGGAAGCAGATGGATAGAAACTAACAAAAGAACTTCACAAAAATGGAGTTGAGGAGCTGGAAGAAAATGAGGGAGAAAACTCGCATACTTAGGAAGCTGCTGCTAGAAGTTTAACAAGTTAGGGACTTTTCTAGGGGTGTGAAAGTCATTTGAGATGAGTTCTCGTTCACATAGAGGCCTCGTTGTGATCCCTGCTAATGTTCTCATGCTCTTGCATACATAAGGAAAGACTCAGACATGAGGAGCACAGCATTTAATGTCTTTCATTAGACCAAATTGTTTCTTTGGGTTTTTTTTTTCTGAAAAGTTCTCTGTCCATGCCTGCTGAAATTTCTAGGAAGTGTGAGCACTTTGTAGGACAGCTGCCTACAGGCATGAGAATACAAGGAGAGCCTGCCAGTTTTTATTTCTAGGAAGATCCTTCTAGCTACTGTTGTCATTGCTGTTCTCCTCTCTTTGACAGCAAGGGCAAATATGACCATGGCTCTGACTCCTGGGCACAGAGCAGTCTGCCTGCATCCCCACACTCCAGTGGCTTCATGCCATTAACCTAATTGTATCAGACACTGGAATCAGTGAAGCCTTTAACTTATATCTCTGGCTGGTAAAACGACATTAAACTTTGTAAAACTCAGCAATCCAAGAAAGTTTTCTGCAGACACCTTTATTAGTAATTAGATTAAGGAGCAGATTGTGAATCTACTGAATTTAGTGCATGTCTAGGCAGCAGTTGGCTTATAAATAGATGAAAAAAATTAAGCAATTCAGTCATTAAATGAATGTTCACGTGACTATGTTATAACTATAGATTAAAATAAAACTGAAATCAATTATGAATTAAAGTTATAGTCATCAGACTCACATTCTCACCTCTTTACATATAGCAGCTTCCACTCTGTGTGGATTTTCCACTTGCAAAATCTCAGGCATCTGCAAATCACAGAAAACTGAAAATTATTAGTATGACAAAAAGGTGCTGTTTATAGAAGCTCACTACATATTTATTATTTACAGTTTTCCATATAATAAACACAGTAAACACTGCCACAAAAGGCAGTGATCAAATAGTGACATCATCTGTCAATCAGGACTGATACTGTTGGGAATGACACTTTTGCTTTTTCCTCCAAATGGCTTCCACAGTAAATGGCACTTCTTATAGAGATGCTGGCAATCTGAAGGGCATTTAATTTCAGAAATAATTTCAGAGTGTTTTCTGATAGGGCACCTACTCATAATTGCTATCAGTTGGCGCTTTGTGTTTTCTTTTTTTTTTTTTTCCATTCAGTTATAGCTTCTTTCTTTCCTTGTTACCATATAAAATATGTATATGAGCTGGATATTATTAGTTCAGACTGTTGTCCTGTAGTGCTCAAGTTGAGGCAACCTTAACCAGAAGCTTCAGCTGGTGCAGAACCATGCTGTAACCCATGTTATGTGCTCCACAGGGAATGAATGGGAATGTGTAGGCAAAGACACCATGCCTAAATCCAAGATTTTTAATCCATTTCAGTTACAATAATCTCCAGTGTTATCTGTAGTTACACAAAACAAACAATTTTCCAGGAAAAGTAATGTTTCTTGGAGTGTCTTAGATATACTACCTGTAAACTTTAAGTAGTTTATCCCACCGAGAGAACAACTATATGGTGTGGACTAGCTCATGCACATAAGGTGTTCTCCTTCTTGTAATAAGCAACAGTATTGCTTATTAAAATGCAATTGCTTCACTGAGATGGTACTTCTCCCACCTTCTGCCCCAATCTGCAAAAGAGACAACCAGTAAAACCAAGCAGGACTATAAAAAAGATTGACTTAAGTGAACAGAAGGGATTAATGGCATCTAGAGCGATGACAGCACAACTCTAATCTCAAGCAGAGCTCTAGAGAAAAAGCTGCCACCCAAGAGAAAAGAGCTGCTTGTGAGGCCCATGAGAGGGTTGGTTCTGCTCTCTGTGTTACATACAATTCATTTACAAATGGCAATATGAAATTCCCAGGTATTTTATAATGAAAATAAATCCATAGAGTTTTTTTCCTAACCTGTACTGATCTCTGTTAGTGTGTACCAATCCTTGACTCCAGTGAATGGGAGTAAATCCCTTGAATTAGCTTATTTATACCAGCTCAGGGCCTAGCCTTTAAGAGCTGTGCCTGGACTGTTGGATGGAACAGGCCCACGTCCCCATGCAGTCATGACTAGCTTGTGACTGTCCACACTGGCTATGTGCTTGGCAGTTTTGGCTTGTGTCATCTAGAGCTCTACTAAACAGCGCACATCACAGTTTGGGCAAGAGCACAGTCTTTCCAGCTGGCATAGAAGGCAAACCCAGATATTCTGGGGGAAAAAAGAGAATTTATTTAGGTAGATGTAATCCATGCTCTGTCTGTTGCCCTCAGAGCCAGGGGTCTGACCTTTCCCTGTCTGATGTCCCTGCACAGATGCAGCCTCACACGCCACTGATGGCCATGCATACCATCTAACCTAAACTGTTCTGAGTTTAGCACCGCCACAGAAACCACAGCTGTGGCACTGTGCGTGGGAACAGTCGGAGATATACAGCAAGATTACGTCAGATACCTGCACCTGTATTAAAAAAATAATTGAAGAGCAAGAAACAAGGCGCTTTCTATAGGCTTATAAAAGTAAGGACTAACAATGCATGAGCATCAGAAAGCTTTTTCATAAACAGTCTTCTGACTGTCTAAGCAAATTTCTGTAAACTGTGTTTTCTGTTTGCTTTGTCTAAGTATTGAAATGAATTTGCTGTCTCCTAAAGTGGAGTTCTCTGCTTCTGACTTGGCATTAGGGAGCAGGAATATCTCCCATTGATCTTATTGATGTTGGCTAAGAGCCAACATGAGTTTTCTGCAAAAGAAAATTCTGAGTTCGTAATTGTGAGTATTCAGCAGTTCATATCCCATTACTGAGAGCTACTTCCTCAGTCAGAGAATGTTCCCATGAGAGCCGCACCTTGAATCCGTAACATAAAAATTCACATTGAGCTGCTTGGAAATAAGACATAAAAAATATTCATTCATAAGAAACACTTGGTGAGTAATTTCTTATAGCAACGATTGAAAACTCACTCTTCATTTATACGGTGCTTGCAGCCAGAAATGTTGTGGGAAAATTGGAGTATATAGCTCCTGTTTATGTTATGTCCTGGGACCTCAGGGCTGGCCAGGGGGACCTCAGTGCAAGCCCAGCTATAAACCACCAGAGATCACCTCCTGTGCTGAGACTGGAGGGAAGCAGTGATTTCGTTCTCTTCCCTGTGTTATTCCATGGCCAATCCTACCTGGCTTCGTATCAGCTGTACAGATACAACTGTAGTGATCTCTACAGTTTTGTCTAAGAATACCACCACACCTAGGAAGTTTATACAGTTTTATACCTTCTGTGTACGAGCTACAGAAATGTCTTAGCCCAGAGAATATTGTTATTTCAATATCTGACCTAGTGCAGGTAAAAAACCATGTCACTCAGAAGCTTGTGTGTGCAATTCTATGGTGAGGAGTCTAACGCGGTAACTCTGGAGGTCAAGGCTTCCATCTAGTGGCAAAACTAAAAGGTGCAAAAGGAGCAGATCATGGGAATGAGCATTGCTGAGGTCCTTGTGACCATCCTCCTTCTCGTTCCGAACCATGGCTGACTGAGGAGAAGGACAGTAAAAAAAGTCAGGCAACCCCCAGCACCTCCGAAGTTTGGGACAAGCAGTTTAATTCACGCAAGAAGGGAACACGGTTCTCTGGGGTGGGTGTTGTCTTGTACTGAAAGCCAGGCAGGACATTCTGTAGATGTTCTGGCAGTAGTCGAGGTACTGCATGAGCTGTGAGCCGACCCACAGGCTCAGGCATGGCAGAAAGCAAAGCCTGGTCTCTGCACAGTGATCTGGATTTTCAGATTTCCTTTTTCCGAAAAAAAAGTATCTGTCATGTAGAGTGAGGAGAACAACATAATCACTTCTGCAAGGCTATGCCAGTGAAATGGAACAAATAGAGCACTTCTTGGAAAATATAATGACACTAAAGACTCCACAACAGCAGTGAACTTTGCAAAGAAGGAGGTCTGTGACCTTGTGAAGGCTGGTTTTGTGAAATTAGCCTACCTATTTCCCCCCTGAAACCATCTCAATTTGACCCCAAAAACCCCACCCAGCCACCATAGAAAAATTTTTGATATCCACAGGCACGCATCCAAGCAAACTGTGAAGAAATCTAAGTGCATATTTCATAAGCACATCAACAACCATAACCATATTCACTATGCAAAAAAATGAAGAACAGTGACACTTGAGTGATAAAAGATAGTGTTCTGCATACTGTTGAAGTCAATAAGGTGAACTGAAGTAAATTGAAATATCAACTCAGTTTCTGCTGCCTCATGTTTTCAGACAATTGGATTTCTTTTCATGCAAGGAGAATTATAGATGATAGATTGCAGTTCATTTCCACTGCAGCAAATTCTTCTGGATGTTCCTGCTGTATCTGCTTAGCCCCAGTGGATGTGTTGAAGATCCTCCATGAAGTCTTTGCTGAGTGTGTTTTGACTCAGAGATGCAGTGACCTTTGCTTGCTGCCAGCTCTGGCCTCTATTTGATCTGTAACTTTGGCCTGTGCATTTCTGTAACTACCACAGTTTCCTGGAGACGCTTTTTCTGAATAATGGTTTTAGAAAAAAATCACAAGAGGAATGCTGGCTGCCTCAGTCCTTGCCACTCTGACTGTCCCTTTCATTTTGTGCTGATGCTCAGATTACAGGCCTGTAAGACTCAGCTGTTCCAGTTCACCAGAGTTCACATAAATATTTCCTTCTGTTTCAGTTAACCTAGTTTCATTCCCTCCTGCCTGACCTGGAGCTCTCAGAGGAAAATGTAGTTAGCACCTCCGTGTTTTGGCCACCTTGGGTCAAAGTCACGTGTTCTGCCACATTTCAGGGCACAGGCATAAAATATCTCCATGTTCCTTTGAGCACAGACTAAGCTGACTTGCAAGCTTTGTGAATTTAATGTGTAGCTTAGCCTGGAAAGTGTCACTTGGCTTTGCAGATTACTGCAAACACCTTGCCATGCTGCAAACCCATTTCACCACACATGCCCACCTGTGCCTATATCTCAGTGTTTTTTCTAACCTGTCTGAAATCTCACCAAGGTACCTTTGCTAAGACTTTACAGGTTGTTTTAAGAATAGGAGTAGATAACAGTTTAATTATTTTTGTCTTACTTTCTTCAGTATTATTGATGAGCCATCTCAAATGTGAATCCACTGCAAACAGTGTCTACACCAGGGACACCTCAAGTGTCCACTTTTGCAAGTTGCCAAAGGGCTTCGCGCAGGCTTTTTGAATCTAGATACCCAAGAAGCAGCTACCCTATGCCCAACTGGCCGGCAGTGGGCCTCTCTGCAGCTTCTGTGCAGCCACTGCTTTAGTATGATATTTTCCCTCTCATATTTAGATCCCACATCACAGGTCCACTACTATGAAAGACGGTGTTAATTGATTGAAAATTCCTCAGAAGATCTAAATGAACTGTTTGCCTCTGCAAATAGCCACACCTGTGTGTATGATTTGACCATTCACAGTGAGTATAGGGGAAATGCTCTTTGAAGTTTAGCTTGAAAGTCATAGGCAAGGCTGTGTAGCCACCTCTTCTTCTCTTTCC
This sequence comes from Rhagologus leucostigma, assembly GCA_013397725.1. Classification (NCBI taxonomy): domain Eukaryota; kingdom Metazoa; phylum Chordata; class Aves; order Passeriformes; genus Rhagologus; species Rhagologus leucostigma. The sequence continues at coordinate 1,201,315 of VZTD01001819.1, forward strand.
CCAATCCTTTAAATGTGTCTTACTCAATACAGACTGGCAGGGCACTGTTACAAGGGCAGTGGAAGGGTGGGTAGGTGGGATGTGAGTAGAGGCAGAAGATCAAATTATCCAAGGAGATAGAATTCATGTTTACCAGCAACCACATTTTATGTTAAAGCTGGCAAATGAGAAAGAACAACATGGAATCTGATTTCTCCTGGTTCTTTACTGACCACTCTGAAAGAGGCAACAAAAACTGCTCCTACCAAACGTGGTTAATAATTTTCTTGCCTATTTTGGGTTGCTTCTCTTCAGGGAGCTACTTAGGATGAGTAAAACCTTTTCCATTCTCACAGTGCGTGGAGTGATGTCAGCAGTTGTTGGAGCAGACGGCTGGTCATGTACACTCATGGTAGTGATGGTGTTGTAGGATTCAGTTCTTGTAGGGTGTCACTGCAGGTGTAGCTGCTACCTGTTGAAAGGGCCCTGACCGGCTCCTTGTATTCCTTAGCATGACCAAAGTTGCTTTATTTGGAAAGTGCTTTTGCAGGAGCTGAAGGAGATGCACTAGGAGATGTGTTCAAGAAACTTATGGCAAAGATAATAGTCCCCTTTTAATTAATTATGTTGTGGCAGCAGGGGCAGGGACAGGGCAGGACCACTGTGCTTTGGGCTATATACAGATATATTTTTCCCCAAAGACATTGTGATGTGAGCAGAAGAAAGTTAACATGCAAAAACTCCACTACTGGTAAGTGCTCAAGATGTATTTCTTCTGTCTTTCCACCCTCCCTAGAGCTCAAATGATATCTCACTTGTACTGAGCCCCTCTTTCTCAGATATCCCAGCCAAACTGCTCCTTCTTTGCTTCTCCACTTAAATTAGCTTTGCCCTGTTTCACTGGGTTAGCAGAGCAGGAAGGAGATAAGAATGGAAAGTAGAGATCCAAGAGTGCCTACGAAAAGTCTGTAGGTGTTGTCAGTAGGCCTTGCCTGGGAATGACTGATGGAATCTGGCAGCCCTGGGACTTACCAAAAAATACACTGTCCTCTTTCATAAATCCTCCTATGGACATCCTTTGCGGGAAGGATAACAGTGTGGTAGAATTTAACTGGAATGAGAAGCAGATGATCCAGCTAAAGATCAAGACAGACAGGTCATTTAAATGTTTGCTTTCTATAAACCTGTTTGAAGAACTGCTGCTTACAACCTCCAGTCCTCACTGAGCTATCATGAAGGAATCTTGGTCATTTATTGCATTCTCCTGCCAAAGACGTTATCAATAGGTGATGGATGTGACAGGCAACAAGCTGGACATCACAATAATTCTTCATCCATCTTGGGAACAAAGGACTCAAGAGGCGAGACAATATCTAATTCAACAAAGACTAACAAAGCTCTGAAAAGTCCTAACAGAGTTTCCACTAAAAGGACATGAATTCTTCCAATGAAACAAGCAAGGCCAACTGGTTGTTCCCTTGACCCGGTGTGACAGAAGACAAGACAAAGTTCCCTTGTCAAGCTTGTCACAGAGATGGAGTTTTTAATGATAGCAGGGTTGTTTGAGGAAACAAAAGGAAGGAGGAGGCTAGCTACAGCAGGGGATAAGCGTGGTAACCTCTCACCCTCTGAAAAGGCTGCCAAACAGCAGCTGAAGACATAGGTCTAAAGCAGGGTGTGTTTCACTAGCGTTCATCTTACTGCTTTGTCACACAATGTACACAAAACTTTCCCCAACAGTGATGATGATGATGATGATGATGATGATGATGATAACAATAATAATAATAATTTTAAAAAGTATTGATATCTCATTTGTGTAATCATTTCCCATGCATGTCACTGCACATGAATTGGCATTTCTTCATTTTCTCATGCCTGGCAGGAGTGCAGTCACTGCTTTTGTTGGTCACAGGCTGTGCTTATGCTGCAACAAAACCTGTTCAATGAATGAAATTTTTCATGTGGTGAAAATTTATGGAGAGTATACGTGTTCTAAGTCAAATGGCAATATGTGGATTAAAATTGAGGTTAGATGGAAAGATGATATTCCAGATTTACAAAAAAAATCTATTCATCTTCTGATAGGAGAGTCAGTGTTCTGACTCAGCTGGTTTGACAGGTCGGTGTTGTCTGACACTGCTCAAGCATGTACAGTTAAAAATCAAGACTGACACATGGGCAACACAGAGAGATTTCACTGCATTTTCATCTGAATCAGATCAAATGAAAATCTTTACCTTCATTCTTGAGAAACTGATTTCTCCAATTTAATGCCTCAAAGAAGCAGTCATAGATGTTTGGAATGCATGGCATCAGAATTGATGTCTTTTCTCATACTTTGAGAACTTCCCAAAAGAGGAAGAATATCAAGCAGTTCTTGATTGCAGTTTTGGGAAGGCACAACAGACTGTTACCTCTGTGGGCTGAAAGAGAAGAAATAACCATTCTTGAGGATTCTTCTTTGCTTTATAACAAGGTCAGTTCTTCTTCCATCTTCCCTGTTAGGTAGTGAAAGGTGGGAACCTGTAGTACTGCATGTCTAATAGTGGATGTTTCTTGCCACCCTCCAAAAGCACTGAAAATCAGCACTTAATTTGGGATTTGGGAATGCACCACTGGCTCATATTTTCAAATACGTGTGATCTTTGAAACAGTAAGTGTCGTAACAACTACCATATGCAGGTAGGGATGCTAATATTTTTAGAACCGAGCTGTGGTCTCAGCATTCTTTCATTTGTTTTCTTTCTCTTAAATATTTAAGAGATTTTGTGTATGCGCCTGTGTGTGTATCTTTGCAGAATTTCAAGGGAATATATGAAATAGTCGGGGACTAGGGAGTCAAGTGTTGATACTTGCTGTAATAAATTGTTTGCTCTGTTTTCCTCTGTGTTGGAGTCTCTCAATTAGCTCTGTCCAAACAATCTACTTTTTATGCGGCTATATAGACATGGCAGAGTTCAGCAGAGACTGACAACTGAGCTCTAATTTCTGAACTATATAAAATAACGCAAGTCTCAATAACTTTACTATCCACTCACATATTTTATGCATGGATTTTTTTTCTTTAAAAGCAAAGGAAGTGTTTTTGTTTTTATTTTTAAAATAACAAAATGTACTATCCTAACTAATATGACACAACAGGTTGATAAAACTTTATGATAGAAAAAGAATATGTTGTCATCTATAGTTTGTCAAAGGTTTTCTTCTTTGAAGTCAGAACTTTGTTTCAAGGATGATTTGACATTCCTTTTTATCAGTCATGATGAAATGTAACTATCAAGTAGATAGATCTGTGTGTACGTTGTCATGTTATTCGAGAGATAAAAATGCATTTTGACAAATAACTTATTGATAAAAATACTTAGGTATATTTATCTCTAAATTTGATTTTATGGCGTTTTGTTCAACTGTGTAGTTAATTTAGTTAAACAAAGCACATATATTGGATTTTCTGACTTGATTTTCCTATCCAGTCATGATAGATCAGGAGCTGACAGAATACCAGGGCTAGATAAAAAAATCAGTTTTGGGAGTGCTTGGGTGTTGTTAAATGGAACTTAGATCACACTCCGGTAGCTACAAAGAAAACAGACTCATTGAGAGCAGTAACAGGAAAAAAAGTGACTTTAAACAAAAAATATTTGAGTAAATGAAGCCAGATTCAAGTAGGCAAATGAACAAGCAAGGTGTGAGCATTGCCTTGTCAAAGTCAGTAATCTTAGATGCCATTAAATATTTAGTGTGGTCTACTTGATTAGTGTAGTCTATTTGATCTGCTTCTCACAAGACCTTTCTTTGGGAGGTCTTTATTTATGATTTAATAGCTGTCCATGAATTTGGAACTTTAAACTAAGAGAACTGAATTTTATTCTTCAGCCATATTCGGCATTTGATGAGTGTCTATGCAGAAAGAAATCATTCTTGAATAAGACCCTCACTTTTAATTACCAGCTGTCTTAGATAACAGTAGCATATTCAGTCCACAGCAGTAACTCTGGGGACGAGACCTGTGATCTGTGTAGGTTGAATTATAATTTCCCTGTTACTTACTTAAAAAGGGACACTTACAGCTACGTGGGAAACAGAGTTTGACTATAAATAAATGATTCACTACTCCAGAAACATGTTTCAATGCAAATGCCTTATAGGAAAATACCTTAAAAAGACATTTCTAAGGGCATTTCTCTTCTTAGAAAACAAAGTAGAGTATATCCATTATTTCATCCTTTACATTTTTAAATCAATGGAGCTATTTAAATTACAGTAGATTCTCTGAAGAAAACAAATTAATATTAATTTTTACAATAGGAGAGAAAGATTGTCTCACTGCCCACAACCAAAGCATGGAATAAAATATTCATGTCTGAAATAACTGTAAATGACCCTTTATGACTTCAAATGAAATTCTATTATATAATGCAGTTACTGTATTGTTTCATGCATTTATTAATACTTCCTTATTTTAACAACACCATGAACAATGGGAATGACACATATGTTGGCGCAGAATTAATGTGACCCAGCAAGCTTTTAAAAAAATTGGGAATGAACATGTTTGAAATTGGGAACTCTCTTTAGAGCCTGAAAGCTTTTCTTTTAAATTAGTGAGACGTTAGCATATGTTTTCAGTATTTAGTTGAAGCAGGGTAGGAAAAGCTACGGCCCATATGAAATGTTTTTCAAATTCCAGTGTATATCATCAGATTTACTCTTCACAGATGTACCTTTTCCTGTGGTTTCATCAACAGAACCTTGGCGGGGTCAGTTTGGTTGATTGGTTGGTTCTGGTTTTTTCTTTACCCTGTAGCTCTTTATAAGCCCAGGTGAACTTAGAAATCAATCAATTGAAAGGCAATGTCTGATACTGCAAGCAGTTTCTCAGTGGAGTTCCCAATGACCTTAATGATTTAAGCCTTTATCAATATTTTCTTGATTTCCCACTGATTTTCTTGATTTACTGGTATTGGATCATGTCTAGAAACAAAGACCAGTATATCACGTAACAAACCTAAGTAAATTTTTATTAGGATTATTCTGGAAAAATCTCATTTTCTTAACTAAGCAAGTTGCCTGGAATGGCTATGATAGATATATACCTCATTCAGCACAGTACATTAAAACCCCCTTGCAGCCTTTTGCTCTGAAAATGAAATCAATATGTAGATGGAATTATTATTATTATTATTATTATTATTATTATTATTATTATTATTATTATTATTATTTTGTGTTAGTATTGATGAGCCAAAACTTTATCCATCTCAGACAGGTAATTCTGGGGAGAAAGTTCATATTTTTTTCATAGTTCTAATGATCTATGCTAACATAAAGTCAGCTTAATCTATTACCTAGCTGGGGGATTGAGCAGACCTTTGGAGAGAATCAATAATGGAATACCTCCATACAAGTACTAGATACCAAGCAGCTGAATATATTTCAGAACAATCTCTAGGCTGCTTTCAGCTGCAATGGGAATTGCTAATATTAGAAGGCAGAAAAAGTGGCAAAAACTAGTTTGCCTCTGTTCTTAGTTGTTATAAGGACATTTCAACTTTATCTATAAATAAAAGGAACAAAGTGCACATTTTAAGATGGTTGTGGTGTATATTTAGTATCCAGTTTATCAGAGTTCCTAAAGCAATAGCTGCAAATTTATATTACAACCTATCTTTCCTGTTGAGATGCTACAGATCTTAGGATGCTTAAGCCTTCAATTAGCACTTCCAGGGGCTTTAGAAGAAATTTGCTCAGTGGTGTTTGCAGGGTGATATCAATTTGACTTCAAAATAATTATTTTTCTCAAGCAGTCAATGCTTGGGCAGGATCACTTATGAAAACTCTTTTGAACATGGCAAATCTGGGCATCTGTACTTGCTTTTAGATAGTTGTTGATTGCCTCAGGTCACTATCTGCTTATCTCTGAAGCATACATTGTGTTGTCACATAGTCACAAACACTAGCCATGCTTGAATATGCCAATAATAGTCAAAGGTTCTCAGTACTTTCAGCCAAAAAATCAGTCATCAAACCCGCTGTATTAAATGTTCTTGCATCAATCTAGGAGGAGAACTAATGTGGAAAGATACAAATTCTTAGGTTTCTGTCTGCAATATTCTGCCAGAGGAGTACTTTGGAAGAGTGTTTTATTTTACAGCATCCCTTACACAGGGCATCTTTGTATTGAGTGTAACAGAGCCTGACACCTGAATCCACTTTGTTCCTGGCAGCACTGGGGTATCAGGTAGCTGTAGCCATCTCCTGGTTACTGCCGGGTGAAACCCAGAGCGACTTCTTTCAGCAGCTGAACTCCGCTCGACAGAAACTGTTCTTGCCCATCCAGACTTTCGCCCCTGCGGAGGCTGATCCCAGCAAGCTCTTCCCGAGCAGCATCCCGCGGCGGCCGGCGGATGCTCGGCGGCGGGCGGGAGCGGATCAGCACCACGGCCAGCGCCCCGCGCCCCGCGGCCGCCCGCACTCGGCGCCCGGGGGAACCCAGGAGCGCGCAGGGACCGTGGGAGAGGGAATTCCTGCCTTAATGCTGATGCTTTTTATGGGGACCAGATGCCAAACAAAAGGTCAAAGCATGATATTTGACCTCCTCAACTACACTTTAAACCTAGAAAAGGACAAAGCTCTTTCACTGACACAAATGGAATAGAAAAGACATTTCTGCATTACCATCATGCTCCTCACAGTGTGTTAGACTGAAAACAATTAGTGCAGCCATAAGCTTCTTTTTTCTCCTCATTACAGTAAGTGGCAGAATTTTTGTCTGCTTAGGGCAAAGGTAACAGCTGCTGATTACCAGATCTAGTGTTAAATTAAGGAGCTGAAAGAGGAAAATTATAAAGGGGAGGAAGTAACACATTATGTTCAAAAAGATCCATTCTATATTTCACCCCAACTCCCAGCGAAGAAACGTGACAGATGACATCCCTTACTGTGATGGCTCAGGTTCTGCAGTGAGACTGATCCGCAGCACTTCTATGTACATCCTTGCAGGTGAGCAGGAAAAAGTTAGTGAACCACTAAAAAAATGCAGAAGTACAAGCAGCATCGACTCTTGCTTTCAGCCAAAAGAGGAAGAAAGAGACTGGATGTACTCTAAGACTCAAGACTGCTTGAAGTACCTACAGGATCTGCTAGCCTTGAGGAAAAAATATCTTGACAACATCAATAACTTGAAATCCATGCATACGGCTGCAGATTCTCCAGTGACCACAAGATCATCCAAAACTGGAAAAAAGTCATCTCCTCCACTTCCTTGCAAAGAGTCTTCTAAGGTAATATCCAAGAATTTTTGCCATGTGCTTAGTCTTATGCAACAAAATCATTGAAGCTGTATGACTTGTATTGATTTTCTGCTTTACTGGTTTCAGCCAGTTGTCATTTTACTGTTGCATCACTTGCAATGTTGCTAAATACCTTATGATTCTTTCTAAGTAGTGTAAAATTAAGAATGAATGACTGGTCTTGGAAAGAAATGTATATGCCTATATTTGGCGGGGGTAAGGTTGGGAGAGAGAAAATAGGAAAAAAAAAAAGTTATGAGAGTATGGAAAACATGTTACGAAAGAGCAAGCCCTGACAGACTACTTAAGTACTTCAGAGTGCTTCACTATGATTATTTATAGCTGTTAATGAGTGACAAGTGCAGTAATCCCTGGATTTCCCGGCAGTCTTTTTATTGACAAAATTACTTACACAAAATAATTATAAATTCACTGAAACAAATAGGATTTTTTTTCTGAGTGGTCAGTTAGCTTGTCAGTGCTACATTTAGCATCAGGGCAAGCTCTACTGTCAGGTTGTGGGGCATGAGGAAATCTTAAGGGTTCCTTTCTCTGTTCATTAACCAGTTGGTGGGTCATTTCTAGAAAGCGTAATTCTTCACCCTTTGCTGTAATGATACTACAAAAATAAAACTGGAATATCATCTTTGGTGCAGATTATTTACATGTATCCTAGAAAGAAAAGCTTTTTAGGTTTGTATGTCACTAGACAGTTCAGTAGTTACTTTGACTCTAGATTCGATTCGGTGAGGACAAAGCAAAGGACTGCAGCTAGTGGGATGATCTGTTTAGGTAACATGACCACAAACAAGACTTCGACAGCAGACTCACAGGTTATCCAGTGCAGTCTTTAAACTGGATAATAACAGGATGGTGGGAAGAAGGGATGTATGGCTGAACTTACTGATTAGGCCAACAATTTGACTTTAAAAAATGCTGCTGCCATATTTAGAAATTCTGTCACAGCAGAATATCAGAATGGTTTGTGAACTTCTGAGATTTGCTGCTGAAAATACTGCTTAAGAAAAATACCAAAAGCTTAACTTGTTTTTTGGCAAACAATTGGATCTCCCACAGTCTGAGGCTAAGAGTGCTGTCGTCTGACTGTGGCCAGCTAGCTCCTATGTATGACAGTCCTGGTACCAACTGGCATGCTCACTCCATGAGTGAGCCCCTTAGAAACAGACAGAAACATCAGCAGGATATGTCATCCATATGAATCATTCTCGCCAACACAAGTGGCAGTCACAGCTGCACACCTCTGGCTTTGTAAAAATTAGGGAGAGGTCAAGAAGACTTTTACAAGATTCAGACTATTCTTCTTACTAACTACACATTTTATGTTCACAGATTGCAAGGTTTGTGTTATCACCAGGCTTGAATGGTTTTGTCCCAAGCTACCTCTTCTTGTTAAATTACCTGTCAGTGGAAATTCACTTCTTTCTCTAACCTGCTGCATGATTTATGGGAAGGTAATTTGTGCAGACAAACCTGTCCTCACGGGAGTTTTAATCTAAAGATCCCTGGGTCCTGGACTACAGACTGACCATGGGTTCAAAATGTACCACTTGTGTCTAGTGGAAGAAAAGAATAGAGAGGTGCGTCAGATGCTGGGAGCACATAGGCATTTCTTTTAAATGCCTTTTAATCACTAAGGGCTTAGTCATAATAGCAGTCACTATTTCCAGTAGATGTGTGGTAGCAGCTATCTTTTAGCACTTCTGAGGATGTCAATCAACCCATAGCGTCAGGAGGGGAATCAGCTAGTTCATCTCTCTGCCTCACAGAACAGGGAACAGGCTGGTCCTTCAGAGGTGTGACATGGCACGCATCCTTTGCTCTCATGTTTGAAACCCAGGGTAGCAATTTTCTCACTTGGTATTGCAGCCTGACAAAACACCTACCTGACTTGGACAGGCAAGGAAAATATACGTCCTTTCATTAGGAAGAGCCTGCAAGGAATTATTCATCCCATATGTACCTTCAGAATCACTAACCAAGGTTTTAATACTGCTTCAGCATTTATAGATAGGCAGTTGCTTTTTATCAAGACAGGATCCTAATTTTAAACTGTGTGGCTTTCCTGTGGGAATTATCACAGTGTTGAATGACTCATATTTTAGCGCACACCATCCTTTTTCATTTCAAAAAGACTTTAGCAATTTAGATCTGGATTAATTTCACCTAACCTAGGCATTTTAATAAGAGGCTTAAATTAGTAACAAAGTTACCCCACAATTCTTTTTCAGCTGAGAGAAAGAGCTGCCTGCAGAGGAGGGTTCAGCCTACTTAAGGCCTGACTCATCTTCTGAAGGTACTGGAGCCCAGCATTAATTACAGCAGGAACCCTGCATGACTACATTTCTCTTGCATGTCTCATTAGGAGCCTAGTGCTAGGCAGAATAAATTTGGCCACAAAACCCAGCTGTCACTTAGTCACCCAATTAAATGGCCTGGTACATGGATTCTGAGGGATTTTGTAACACCTGGCTAGCAGTGCCCCAGTGGAAGATACTTGGTGTTGAACATGTAACAGGATGGATATTTGTTAGACTGCTGTCCTGCTTTCTTAGAGTTCTACACTATGGAGTATCCTGGACCTGTGTTTCTTTTCTGACAGCCTGAAGTACGGCATCAAATACATCTTTCTTATAGAGTTTGCTCATTAAGAAATCATTGTGCCCAACTCTTGGCTAACTTTTTTCTCTTTTGTCTAATCAACAGGCATCCACAGAGAGAAAAGCCCCACAGTCCAGTTCAGATGTAAGAGAAGCAATAGCTTTCTTTGACTCAGTCATTGCAGACCTGGATTCAGAGAGATGGCGGAGAGTTCCTGATGTGGATCTGCCGAATGTGGATGTTGATTTTGATGGTGCGGTATAAACCAGCTAAATAGGATGTTTTTTGGTGTGCAGAGGGTAGAGGGAGGAATGGCATTGTGAGATCATGTTTGTTTAATTAATGGACGCAATTGTCCTCTAGTTTTGCTTCCCAAATCTAGGACTATTACATGCAGTATGCAAAATTACAGCAACACACCACTTGTTCCCTGTTGAATGGGTGCAACTGTTTTATGTGTGGTCACTACACGGCAGAGGTAGCATGTGCAGTGTTGAAATAGTGCTTGCCTTCTGCTCAGGGCTGAACTCCACCCTTGCATCTCTACCTCAGGCTGTCTTTGGAGAACTATAAAAAGTATAAATGTATTTTTTCTTCATCTTTTTTTTTTTGAGAAATGGCTGGCTGATTCCCTTCCAACTATCAAAAGAGAAGTCATTCAGTGATTAGACTAAATAACTGGAGGTTTCCATCAGAAAGGATGGGACTGTCCAAAGAAGTGAAGATGTGCCCATCTAAGGTCATCATCTCTCCTGTATAACCAGTGGAGGGATACAGATATTTCTCACCTTTGCTTCAGGCTAAGTTGAATATCTGAAGCAGGTTGTTTTAGCTGTTCCCAAGGAGCGTGTTTGAAGGGACTAGCTCTCACATACATATTTATGCTGTAGGTGTTGAAATTCTGGATAAGATGAATCCCATCCCAGGTGATATCCTGCAGTGAAACAAGGTTTGTTTCTTGACCTTACCTCCAGGAAGGACTCAGCAAGCACCCTGTTCTTTCACTGTGCAGATAAAAGCGTCTCTGACAAACTGTTAATCCCAGATTATCTTCTGTCTTTCAGTTGCTACCAGTACGAGTGAACACAGTTTGCATTCAAACTGGATCCTTCGTGCTCCCCGGAGATACTCACAAGATACTGCCCAAGCAGCTAAGGCTGCGAACCAATCTCAAAGAAACAGCCAGAGGAGAACCACTGGCTCTAGGAAGAGGTTGGAAAGGCATCCCATGTACTTGCCCAAAGCTGTGGAAGGGGCATACAGCACTTTAAAATTTAAGCCTAAAACACGCAAGAAAGAATGCTGAAAGAAGAATGTTCCCTCTTCACTTGAAGACAGAACATATGAAATAGGGCATGTAAGACCTGCATTTTTATTTCCTTTTTTACCACTGATCCATCACTTACACTCTAGAAGTGACCTGTGCAGTCACCGAAGGTTCTTCATGGGAGACATATTTTAAGCCATGACTATTCCAATGTTGGACTCAAACTCATCAAATTTTCTGTGCCTAACAATACTGCTTTGTCATTCAGCTTGGGGGGAACTCCAGTTTGACAAGCCTTTTTTCTAGTGCTGTTACGGAAAGCAGTGATTCAGAGATTGCCTGGTGCAGTAATTTTTCTTCTGACTCCAGTACTGCAAAGCAGTTCAAGCAATTCAGTGAATATGTTGGAACTTTTGCAGCAGTGTTTCCAATGTCAGAGCAGTGAAGCAGAATTTTCTCCTGTTGCTTGTGAAAATTTGTATGTGCCATCATTGACTCTATATTCCGAGAGTACACAGCAGCACCGAGATACACTCAGTGTGTGGTACAAGCAGAAAAGAGCTGCAGTGAAGGAATCAGCATTAGAAACTCGTGTTTGGAGGAATAGTGTGCTCCAGTGTGTTTCGTATTCTGCTTGGAAATGGTTCTCTTGTTGGATACATCAAAAATGTATGCAACTTTTTTCTTATGGTTACACCATGTGCTAGTTTTCATCTATTTTAACACCCAGCTGATGAATCTAGACATCCCAGTGTACACCAGAAAAGCTTAATGTCATGGAGAACATTTTGTGAATAAATTGGAGCAAAGGTTGTTCTCAGAGGTAGAAGACAACTTGCAGGCAAAGCCACCACATCACCTTTAGATAATACCCAATATTTGAAATTCTGCTACTTCATCAATAAAGACAATATATTAGGACAAGTGCAGTCTGGAAGTGTTCCTCTTCATCTTAGAGGTGATATCTATTTCATGTGATACTTGGATTTAATAAGACCCATGCTCTGCCTGTTTTACCCAGCTCATACTTTGTCTTAAGAATTTGCTAAGGTGTTTGGAATCAAGCTTTTTCTTACTCAGATTTTTTTTCATCTGGCATCGTTCAGTTGGCGCTGCACTATGGCAGATGGATCGTGGCAGCACTGGTATGACCAGCTGGTGATTTGCTAGTGTTTTCTTGTTTCTATGATCAGTAGTTTTTGTGTCCACAGGCTTGGATGAATTTCCTATGGCATTGGCCATCAATATAGCCCATCTGATATACCAAAGCCTCCATAAACCTTGTGCCCCCCCACAGAACATTTGGCAGGTGGCAATTTTTGCTGATTTGTGTTCCCAGTCCTTGGAACTGAGTTATTCAAACAGCATTTCTGCCATGGTTTGCAAGTATCTCTCTGAACTTAATGATATAGGCCACTTTCTGTCATAAGATAGGAAAGTGCCAAAAAACCATATGTTCCTCCATTTAGAGCTGGCATCTCCTGTTTGATTAAAGCATTTTGATTCTTTTCTAGTGATGTTTGTGACGGGGAGGGAAGAATTGTTTCTGTAGCACTTTAATTCTAGAGGTGCTTTTGCTGCTCTTGGCCTAGTTTGCATCCTCTTGAAAATGACCAGTTTAAACAACATAATGGATACGTATTCAAGAAGAGTTTAAATTAAGGTCTAGGTTTTGTCTCCCTGCTGTTGGTGCTTTTCACAATAGTCTGTATTCTTTATATTGTGTTGCTTCCTTTGTATCTCCCCAGTCCTGTACTGACTGCCCTGAGTTGAATGCCTTTAAAACTGCTCTGCCTCTGAATGTGATCATTGAATGCCACTCAGCCAGGTGGGATAGCCAGAGCACAGCATGTTCCAAACACACCCCTAGGTTCTGGCATGCCTCAAGGCTGCAGTTCTGTGTATGTGTGAGAGAAGGGGGACAGTGCTCAAAACGGTACATTTTTGGCAACTGTGTCACCCTGAAACTCCTCTCCAAACTGAATTTCATACTGAAGTTGCCGAGGAACATTTTTACTGAGTGTGTGGGCATCTTTTTTTGCTACTAGAACCTGCAACATGGATGGGTGCTGACAGAAAATCTCACCATCTTGTTTGAGTTACTACAGCAGAATTAGGCATGTGCATAATTAAAATACTGGTGAAAAGAAAGAAGAAAAGGATTCCAATGTTTTTCTGCCCTGGGCTGTGTTTCATGTTCATAGTGCCAAGGTTTTATGCATTGGAGTAACTGATCTCTTTGCTATTGTTTTAAGAATGCATTATGTTGTGCAGAATCAGACTGCTCCAGCATGTGTGACCTTCCATGTGACCTCTTGTCTGTCCTTGTAAAACAGAGACATCTCTGGTCATCTGGCTGTGACAGAGGGTGAGGGTCCCCCTGCTGTCCAGTATACAAGCTTCAGTGTGAAATTGGGTTTGCTTTTATGAATAAGAGACAAAGGGGGAAAAATCAGATTCGTAATTTTGATTTGGATTCTGTGATTAATTTTTTCCCTTTTTCTTAAAGGTCACTTCAAGCCGGTCATCATCTTAAAAAATTCTAATTAAGCAAGTAAAATAAACCAGTTGTTCTCTGAGAACATATTCTATCATCTGTCCTGTAAATGCCGGCACCTTCCTTCTTCTTCTAACGTATCAGCCCTTGTATGGTCCTCACTGAACATGGCTCAGCTCCAACAGAGCTACGGAGAGCAGTCCCTGCATCTTAGGGCACTCTGGGGAGGTGGGAGCTGAGGGTTCAAGGGTCTTGTGCTACCTCTGCTAGAGCAGGCAGTTAAGCACAAAGGGAGCAGGAGAGAGGAAAGTGGAGCATGTCCATCCCCAGTGTCAGCTGCCTCCTCAGAGAAGGATTTAGCACGGATGGCAGCACTGTCTGTATTAGCCCAAGACAGAACCCTGCCCCTGCCTAACACTGGCTCACCATAGGCAGCTTTCCACACAGTTTTCAGGAGAAGCTGGTTGCCCTGCAAAGGTACTCCCCACCTGCTCTGAATCATTCCCTCATGGCTTTCTAGGCAGAGCTCTCTGCATGGACACTGAAGGGATTCTCTCTGCCACGGGTATGTCCTCTAAACGACCTTGATGCAACATGCCGTTATTTTCAGGCATTGCAACCTAGAAATTAAGCACCTACTAGAGGTGTTCTGACAATGCCAATCACACAGAAGAGTTGTTCATGACCGGCAGAGCTGGGTATGACCTAGATCTTTTGCAGAGATTGTTAGTGAGCTCTTTCAGCCATGCCCCCAGGCCATGGTAATGAAGTGCATCAACCAGGAGCTCTATCGATCAAAGCCGCTGTGTGTGAGTGTTCCCTGCAGCACTGATCCCCAAAAGCTCTTCCCCAGAGTGCACTGAAATAATAGGCAAGATCTTTAGGAAAGCATCTCTTATTCTGTTGTTTCAAATCCGGCTCAGCTGAAGTATTAGGGTATGTCAGGTCCCTCTAGCTTGTGTCATTGCTGAGTACTAGCTCTGAAGGGGCCCTGGCTACAAATTTCCGGGACACCACATCCCCAGCTGTCTTTGAGAAACTAAAGACACTGTGTACAAGAATTCAGCAACTGAAGAGAGGTGAAGACTGTTGAAGAAATCATGTCCCAGATGATTCAAAATCATTTTGTCCTTTTGTATTGAGCAACTCAGTGCAATCACAATGCATGTAAGCAAGGTGAAATTGTAAGGGTCTTTCGCAGAAACAGAAGAAATACAGGCAGCTAATGGAAAGCTGGCAGCCGGACAAGATGTATGCTCTGGTTTGAATCTTGCAGTGCCATGAAGTTACAATGAAGGCAGAAGGTGTCAGCATCGCCTTGAGTAATGCAGGAAGTCCTCCAAGGTAACGCACAGAAAAATACACGGTTATCTGCTGCTCCAGCTTTGAGGGGGTGTATTAAAAGTATTAGATTCGCACCTAGTGGGTGTCTTGGAAATTTTCACAGCTGTAGGGTCAGTTTGTTGTTCTGCTTGGGTAAATTTGGGAGAGTGCCTGCTGTGATTTCGTGGTGGAGCAGGTCCATAAAGAGATGAAAGCAGCACAAAGCTGACTTGTCACAGCAGGCTGTGTTTAGGAGGCTTTTGCCACCTTTTTGGCCTGTAGCTCTGAATTATGCCCATGGTAAAGAGAAATTAAGCTGCATAAAGTCAGTGGAATGACTCTTTACATATTGTGAGTTTAACAGGTAGAAAAACATATTCTGGAAGAATTTTGAGGGCAAATCATGACAAATGAGCCCAGCTGCTTCAGACCAGACTGAGAAGCAGAAGCTAAAGCCTGTTATTTGATTAGCAGCAATTTAGTGCATGGTGACAAGTTTTCTACTTATAGGCTGTCATGTTAAAATACTGTCCATCTTTTATGAGACAAGACCAGGCATCACCACTCGAATGACTCAGTGATTACGATACCCTGACTCCTCACAGAAGATGAGGTAACCTATTACAGAAAATATAAAAAGAATTTATGGAATTAAAAGTGATGTATTCCACCCTCTTATTGAAGTGAGATTGAGAAGAGAGCAAGACTTTACCAAGAAGCTTATGGGCACTTACAGGGAGACTGCACATGACACCAAATTAAAATGTGTGACTGAGCAAAAAACTTCCATCATTAAGTGCTGGGGACTGTCACTTACAGAATCAGCTCTTGAAGATTTCTAGAAAGGTAGCTAAAACTATGCCTTGGCCACACGGTGGCAGTTCATTCCTAGCTATTCTGCAGCCCTCCTATTTCTGTGAACAACAGGAGAACTGAGGGTGAAAGTAAAAGGGAAGTTTTTTCCTGCTTCATTAAGAGCTAGTCAGTGTGTGTATCTGTTATTCACTTCTGGGCTCCTTATTTCCCAGGCAGTTGTTTGGCAGTTTCCAATCAACATTAGTTCTTTAAATGAGTTTACTTTTCCAGGGAGATGACTTCCTTAGGATATAAATAGCCATGACATCATAGGGGACACTGAGACTTCAGTAAATCATGTCTGAGATGGTGACCACTTGCCTTTGACTGTGACTGGAAACAAATGGACAAAGTAATGTCATCACCAGGAATAATGCACTCTAAGGTACAGAAAATACAAAGATGGATTAAAAATAATAAGCAGAGGATTTTAAGATTCAGAAGTTCAGTCTTGAGATAGGTCTGAGCTAAGGATTCTGACCTGATTCTGGAGTTTCTTCCAAGGCCCAGGAGAATCAACATATGAGGTTTTCAGCTTCTTGGGGTCTGTAATGCTGTTTTTCCAGAATTTGCTAATCCAAGCAGTTTGGTTAGTCAAAAACTAACCTGCTCCTGCTTCTGCATCAGCTGCTGCTGTGTCTTCCAGGGGTATATTTATATTTAGGGCACGCACTCTACACTTCTAGAATTTTTTTTCCTCTGTTTTATGCCAAAATACTAATTTACAGGGGGAAAAAAGGAAGATGTCTTTGCAGTGCTTATGACTACAAGTCAGCAATGGCAGATTTAGATGGCTCTGTGGTCTCAAAATGTTCTGACTAATAAGTTTCCCTGCATTAAAAAGGCCCATCAGCTCTGGCACTGCTCACATGCAGGCTCTCAGTCTGTGCTTGGTTGTGGCTTGATGTGACACTGTGTCCTTTTTAACTGACAAACATGGTCCCATCGTCTTCAGGTACTTGGGTGTGGAACAGCAAGGGGAGAAGGGGCTTGATCAAGAATAAACATGCTGTTCCTAAGTTAGAGCTAGCTTTAGTATTACTTCACTGAGAGAACTGATTCATAGCATTCTTACCCTTCAATAGCTTCACTTTTCAGTTTCCAATATGCAGAATTAATTTTACCACCCTCACATCAGGGATACAGATCATTGCTGCGCCACAAAAGCAAGGAGTTTGGTGGAAGGACTCTGGTGCAAGCAGAGCTGACCTGTAATTACAGTTGAATAAACCCAAGTGAGTACACTTGGGGCAAGATTTGCAGTCACCCTTAGATTTTCAAAAGGCACATAACTAGCATCAGTGGGAGTAAAGTGACTCTGACAAATGCACTGGTGCCTGACTGCTTCTGAGAAAGCTGGTCTGGAGCCAAGCTTGAGCAAACACAGCTCCACTTCTAGGAATTAAATTAGACTCACGAGAAGTCCAGAATTAGCCCAGTCTGTCTGCTGCTAAGCCTACTAACTTTAAGCCCTTGAGTTGTGTAATTCTGAGAGAAAAGACTGTCCCACACCTCTGTCAGATTTCTGCAGCCCTTGCTGCTCTCTTCCTGCAGGGCTGTGGTTGTTACTGATCCCCCCATTTAATCTGCACCCCAAGAATTCGTTGACAATGTTCCTCAAAGTTCAGTTACTCACAAAACCAGAATTTCTATGAATGCTGTGTGAATTTGAGAAATGCTGTTGCTCTTATATTCACACAGGTACGTCCAAGGGTTCTTACAAGAGGCATTCAAAACTGATGTACTATCGAAAAAAAAAAGACACGAAGGAGAAAAGAAACTCACATCTGCTGTGCCAGAACAGAAGCAAGCAGGAACAACTCGTTTGCTGCAAAGAGGGCAAAGCAGAAGCTGCAAGCAGAAAGTCTAACCCTGGTGAGCTTCTTCCAGAATCACTGTTTAACACGAAAATATGCAGCGAGAGAATAAAAATCCAACAACAAGCTTTGAATGTCAGATAAAAATGCCAGTTGTTAAATGGTTTTCACAAAAAAACCAGTTGCCTTCCACTCAAATTTGGTATGATACCCATTCATTTCCTCTTTTTATTCTGTCAATAGTTTGGCTATATTGGTTCTAAAAGGAATCAAATTGCCCAGAGATTATTTGCTTGTAACTGTCATTAGTCACACTCTTGCTTCAAAATTTACTGTTTTCTTTATGGAAACTTGAATTATTGATGTGAAGGATTTAGGACTGGGGGTCAAAATGAGCAGAACTATTAAAAAAACAAATGTACACAAAAATGAGGGCACTGTTGTTTTTTTAGGGGCTTGCCATCATGCTTTAACTAGCATTTCATGAGCTCTGCTTTTCCTATTTTATTCCATGAGGTACAATATGTTAGTGTTTTCCCTTCCTTTAGTACGGATTTATCAATTCATGTCTGAAATCTCATTATAGAGACCTTTGGCAAAGAGAACTGCAAAAAAACTCATGTGTTTTATCTTCCAGAAGAGAAGTACTGGTCCAAATTATGAGTTTTGTAATGGGGTCAAAAGGGGTTAAAATCTGATTATGTGGTGAGAAGAATTATCAATAGAATTGGGGCCCCAACAGCTCTGCATTTCATAATTATAATTAATTCTGAGCAGCTTGTGCCAAAATTCAGTGCTGAGTCATATCCCCATAGAAGTTGAGTGACTTGTGCTCAGCGTAAATCAGGAAAAGAACTCAGAAGAGGAAAAGACATCTCCCGTCAGTGGTGACAGATTCATTTGCCCATGAGATTAATAATGCCTTTACCTATTGCCAGGTTTACCTTTCCTCTCTGGGACTTCGTGTGTCGAGTGTCATAAAATAGACTTGTTCATTTGGACAACCTGCATCAGGAGGCAGCAAACAGCTGCCAGAGGCCCACTTGGCTCGGTGGTGACCCTCCACCGTCTCCTGGGTGGAGGAAAGCTGTGAGCCAATGCCGCACCAAATGCCAACGATCCCTTGAGGGAGATGGCCTTGACTGGAAGAACTTCCTCAGCCAGGGAAGGGGGCTCTGTGCAACTCACCCTGCGCTGTGGCATGGGCTGGGAAATACTCCACTGGGAAACTCATGCGACTCACCTCTCCACAGCCCTGGTTCATTGACAGGAAGGATGATTTCATTAAAAGACCACAGAAAATACATTTTTAGCTCAAAAAAATCCTCAATGAGTTCATAGCATGTCATTAACTGAGCTCATTACTTTTGGGGTATGTTCTTATTCAGCAGAAATCCTAAATAACAGGCACATGGCAATGTACAGCTTAACAATGATGGTACTTAGGTAAAAATGAGTAGCTGGGTTTCTCACTTAATTTTTGAAACAAGAGTTTCAGTGCCTGCTAGGTGGTTTGCACAGCACACAGTTCTGTTCCTTAGGAAGGAATTTCCATCCCAATCTGCATTGCCTGACTTAATTATTAATATGAAGACTAAACACAGACAGATGGCAAAATAAACTCTGTTAGGTTGGTGTGAATTTGAAGTTCCTTCCACCAACATAACTGGGTGCAGATATTGAGCCAAAATATATAGAAAGCTCTTGATGTGAGTCTGAGATGTCACAGTTTGCACAAAAAAAGACCTGAGAGTCAAGTTCTTGGCCTCTGGGGCCCATATATCAAACCAGAGTGGATGGTGACATTTGTAGAGATTTTCTGGCTCTTTTCAGCATGCACACACATGCTTAAGTTGGGCCTCACACTCATTTTTTTCTGGATCTGGCAGCTTGCTTTCTATGCTGAGCTGATAGTAGTTTTGTCTTTCAGATGTTTACTTGTGTTGTGCCTGCAAGCTCGCCAGAAACACTCAGGCTGCTCTGCCTGTGCTCTGATTTTTTGCTCTCAGCCTCTGAAATGGTTTTGCATGCAGTGTGTTTTATTTCTCTTACCCCCCACCACACCCCCATAACTATATTTCTCTGGTAGTGCCTTATTGCATTTACATCACAACAGGAAGAAAAATTTAATGATAGGTGTAGCCAAAATACAACAGCATGCAGAGAAAGTGGACTGACTGGTATCAGAATTTTCTATTAGATATAAAAAATGCAGACTTGCGAACTCTCCTTGACGGGGTACATGGGCTCCTCTTCAATCTGTATAACTCCGTCTGGAATGACTCTTACCAGCTAAGGACTTATGCATCCAGTACAAGCCATGGCTCATCTCCCTGTGCAGTCACCGGAGGCTGATAGCCATTCATGCAGGATATTCATCTCGGGGGTAGGATGGGTAGGATGAATCACCTTCTCAAAATATCTTTCTCTCACAATCCATAAAGGGCTCTAGGCAATTAGCTCTGACTACACGCATGACTTCTAGCTATCCAAAGGTAGGTGAAATGAATCGCAGATCTTTTCTTTGCAACATGTGTGATATCTCAGAGCAGTTCAGCCTGACTGCTGCCCAGAGCTGCTCAAATACACAGCTCTTGAGCGTAGATGGAAAGGAGTAATATATTTAAGCATACTGTAGGTAGCCTAAATATACCTCTGTCTCTTCCTCTGCAGTTTTCATACTGCTTTGTTGATGCTTACAGGGCAATCAGAAAAGACTTGAAAATTAAATCAGTGTCAGTAGATGCACTGGGAAGGTGTTTGAATTTACTCCTGGCTGCCTTATGCCATTGGTATTGAAGATCTAGAAAGCAATTATGGGCATATCCTTCTCAGGAGTTTTGCTAGGAAGATAGGAGTGACATTTATTTGTTTGTTTGTTTGTTTATTTATTTATTTAAAGCTGGGAATCCAAACCCTACTTTTGACATCTTGGTGCTAAATACTCCTCTAAACTCAAGCTATCTCTCTTTCCTTCTCAGCCTTTCCCTGCTCCCACTGGGCCAGAGACTCTTTCTTTCTCAGGTTTTTGTAGCATCTGACACACCAGGACCAAGGTCTTGCCTGGGCCCTCTGGAAGTTGCTCAGATGCAGAAGATGCAGAGGGACACGGGCTACACACACGTTCTGAGGAATGATTGACGATCCTGTGTAGTTTTTTATCTATGGCATCAACTGATCTTTATCAACAGGGGAGGAGAAGAGAGCTCTGCACTGAGTTGAAAATACACAGAATAAAAGAGATAAGACTCTCTAAAGAGGTAAGGCTAAAGGACTACATTTTCTGTCCTCATATGGCTATTTTTTCCACTTGTGTTTCTGTCTGAAGACTCGTACCTTCTGGACAAAGGATGGAGGAACCCTTGCATGCCCACTGTGTTCCTCTCAGCCTACCAGTCCAAAGACCCCTTGACAGGGATTGATTCAGTTTCTTTATTTTTCCTTGGAAATTGCTTTTATAAAATCAAGAAGTTCAGAGAATTCTGAGCCCTGCTTTCTGGCTCCCCTGTATCCAGCCCTATAACTGGCAGGATCATTTTCAGAGGGAACTAGATTGGACGATTTTGCCTGTATCTTACCTGAATCATTGTGCCCTGTATTCTTCAGAATCCAGGAAAGAACCAAAAATATCTTCATGACTTGTGCTCCGCATGATGATGTTACATTCGAGTAAGTAAAGATATTTCGCTCCTTCTCTATGGCTGGAGAGCACATGTATCCCAGTGCCTCCTGGCAGACCCTACTGTCATACCGAGATGTTAAGTTGTTAGGAAGTTCAGACTTCTGTTTGTCAGTGTCCACACCTAAATTAGAAGTCTAAGCTCTAGGATGGTGGAGATCCAGTCAATGGATCAAGTGGAGTCTGTGGTTATTCAGCTGACCAGATGTATACAGCTCCTCCAGGAATGGAGTAAATCTAAAGACCCTGTCCGCTCATTCAGGAGGAGCTCAGTTTCAGGTGCCTTTAAGCCTGTCCTAGAGGCTGTCTCTACAGAGTGATGGAGATGGGGACACGACCACTCAGCACATGGACAGCACAGCACCTCTGTGTGAAGAGGTGACCCTTGTTCCCTGAATTCACACTTGCACAAGACAAAAAGCCTTCCCTGTGTCTCTCTGTAGACAACCAAAGCTCATGAGAGAGAAGTAGCACTTCTGTGGGGCTTGCCCCAAACTAGCCTTGGTTTTCATTAACAATATCTCAAAATATAAATAGAAATCTCCATGAAGCAAACAGAAGAAAGGGGATGCCTCGTTCCAGTAGGTTAGTTTATTTTCCTGATCTTTGCTCAAGATGTGTCTCCTAAGTCAAACAGGTAGCATGCTGATTCCACTAGTAGCTGATATGTCCAAGCTATTCTTGGTGTCTATAGGTCTTTGGAAGTTCTTCTCTGAAATGAATGCACTATCTTTTCATTTGGAAAGGAGGACAGACAGAGCAATGCTTCTTCACTGCTCTTTTGCCAAGGGAGGCCTTTGTGATATTATGCCAGGCAAGTGCTGGTCTCACTTGTACTGCACCTGGCCAGGCATGCCCTGACAGTCTTGCTTTGAGGACAACTGAGAAGAGGACACTTGCTTAGGAAGAGTAGTAACATGCAGGAATCCATAATGCAAAATACTTCATTTTTTCAGCTCCAGGCCCCTCCTGTCCTCCCCAGAATTTAATGGTTGCTTCTCTTAGTCGTAACACTTTCACTTGATTATATCCAAATAGCAGTGGTTATGCAGCTGGTGTATGCAGTGACAGATACTTCTATAAATACCATAGGCAGAAAATAATTGCAGTAACATTTAAAGAGTCAGATGAACATAGTATTTTTTTGTTTATAATTTTTAGTTAGATGTGTGAGACACAATTTGCTTTCCCAGATTTTATTAATAGAATCACAAAATTGCCTGGTGTTTCCGTTTCAGAAAGACACAGGTCATCTTGCACACACATCCCCCACCCCCCACCCTGCCCCAGCACATGCACACAGAAGCTTCACAATTCTAAGTTTTTTACTCCAGATGAAATTATGATCCAGATATTGAATTTGGTTCTTCTGGTGTAAATCCAGAATCATTACGCCTTTACTAATATTCTTTGAGTTTTACAAATCTGTAGGAATATAAATAATTACTAAATCTTGCTATAGTTGTTACCTTATGTGGCATATTTTATACTTGATTTTCCTCTTGATGTGCTAGGTAAGAGCTAAAATGTAGGTTGAACCAGAGAGAGAAGAGAAAATATGTTTAATCAATACACTTGGGTGGGATTTGACATAGAATAATTTACTTTAATCATTAGGACATAATATGAAGTTATGACTGCTTTTAAATGAGGCCATCTAGAGTCTGTTGCCAGAGTTCTTCAACAGTGAGTGCCAGTGGAAATTTTTAATTAAGAAGAAGAGTGCAAAGAGGGAGAGAAGCATGTAGTATTTCTTGTGCTGCAGAAGTTTAACAGCCCAAAGAGGAAAACAAGAATAGACGCAAATTTAGAAAATGGAGGCTTTCATAAAGGTAATGAGGGGCATTCAATGATTTACAGAAATGAGGAAAATTGCTTACAATTTTCTCTTCCAGTTTGGCATTTTTTTCATCTACCAGAAATATTTCAGCGATAACACACATTATAGCCTTGAAGTCTAAAGAGGGATGGGGATGAATGAGTTGGATTGTCTTTTATCTTGCCATTCACACAGGGCAATTGTCTGTGAGCTAAATCGAGGCAAGTGACTGTATTTTATACAGGTGTAAATGACTGAAGGCTGCTTCTCAAGTGTGATTCAGCTGTCACATTTTGGATGTCTATTTTCAGATGAGATGAATTGCACTGCAGAAATACTTGTTTCTTCTTATTGACTATAAAGGGAGCCTGGGGTGACTAGCTCAGATAATGGGAAAACATAACAAAAATGTGCAAGAGAGTATTGGAGAATAAGTGTATGAGCATGTAATGAAAGAATGCATCATCACCCTTTCACAGACTGAAGCAAAATGAATCTTGCATACACCACTGCCATGTCATGTTTAGTAAGTGCTTATCTTTCAGCCTTTGTGTTACCTAAGTGCATCATGTTAAAACAGTCTACTAAGATGATTCATGTCATACACAGGAACATGTGCACAGTCACATATGTTCTTCTCTATGCTGTTCCCTCGACAGCACAAGCTGAAGCTTCACAGCAGACAAAGCTCTGTTCAACACTGTCACGAAATTGAGAAAAGAAATCCTGCTGGGATATTGTGCAGAGTGTGTGAAATTAAGGCAAGGTGAGAGAACATCCTCTTTATCTCCTGTACAAGGATCAGAATGAGTTATGGGTCTCAGCAGTACAGACACTTTCCCACGAGGGAGACAGCCTGCTGAATATAAATATTGCAAGCAGTGACTCACCAAAGGTGATGTCATTGATTTATGCAAGGATTGCAGAGTTTGGATTTGGTGGGAGAAGTTTTCTTGACTAAATGCAGCCAGACCATGATATGCAGTGAGTTTATTTTCTTCTGGTTGTCACAGGTTTTTTGCTTACCCTATGTTAGTGGTGCATTGGGTTATCTTCTCAGGAAAAAATACGTATTCTGGATCCCCCTTTGTTTCTTTCAATTATTGTGTGTACATTTGTCCTGAAAGGAAGTCGGTTTTTCAGCAGTTATATAATTGCTGTGATTGCATATACAACTGGAGGAGGAGACAAGAATGGTCCCGTTAGCTTTCCAGGGAAGTGTCTGAAGTGAAAAAATGCAACACATCTTTGATAGCTGTTGTCAGACGGGACATTGATGTCTGGAATGACGATGAAGAGGAAGAAACTGTTTATTCTTTGTCAGAATGGTAATTCCTTAAATTTTAGATATGCACTGCTGATGGCTGTCTACTACCACCACTAGTGTTTATACACACACAGAGATGTACACTGGCTTAAAGAAAGATCCCAGTTTCAAGGACCATTGATCTAGAACACGCCAGGATTCATGTACAGTATGTATTTGTATACACGCCCAGATGTGCTACAGTTCAGTGTTTTTGGGGGACTGTCTTCAGCTTCTTTTTCTTCTTTTTGAACTATTCCACTGGTCAGCCACAGAATTTCAATAGGCTGTGGCAGCCAAAATACTGCCTTTTCTACCAAACCACATGAACTGCAACTATTGCTTTTCTGTGTTCATGGGAATATTTGTAATGAAGAAAGAGTCATCTCACGAATCACTGGAGGGAGGCACTCTCCAGTGTTATACAAAGACTGTATTTTATTATTTATATTTTATTGCTGTATAGCAATAAAAAAATATGTTTGCGTCATTATGTGCAGGATCTTTTTCTGTCACCATTTTCACAAAAATTGTTTTCTGAACTTACTACAACCTCCAGAAACTACTGTTTTCTAGTTTCCCATAAAAATCATCCCATGAAAAAAAACTGACAAGTTTTTACAAAACAGTTTTGTTAAGATATTTTGTTTTGTGGAAAATAAAAATATTTTTCTATTAATCAACTGAGGCTCTGGTACCAGTTTATTAGAGATAAAGAAGGTTTCTGAACAGACAAAGAACAGAAAGACATTCAAGACCTTCAGCAAGGCTTTTTTTCTTTTAGCACCATTTATGCCTCTCAAAATCCTCTCCATGGTCTTCATGTCCCTATTTTGTCTTATTATGTTCTTTTACAGAGAACTGGTAGCTTATTTTTAATACTGTTATTCAGAGAAGCTTGGAGCTGAAGATAGAAGATTCTGCTGTGCATTTGCTTCCCAGTCTGTGTTTGATGAAGCAGTAGGCCAGTATATTTGGGTTAACATGGAACTAAACCCTTATTTCAGAGAAACAAGTCTGTGGGCTGGCTCCTTACCTGCACAAATTGCCCCAGCCTTTTGTGAAATTGATGCACTCTTTCTTATCTGGTGTTGGAAATCGGAGAACACCACACCGTCAACTTGCTGCTTGCATTAATGTACCTGGGAAATGAAAATCAGCTTAGACATCATTCCTAAAATGAGACTTGTTTCAGGGCTGGGAGACCGGGGATCTGTCATCTTCATCATTAGTGTTTCCCAAGGGAAGGGGCTGAGTCTGACAGAAGTCTGGTGTCTGGTGTCTGACAGAAATGTGGAGTCACAAATCTGTGTGACCCTCCCCTCCCCTCCCCTCCCCTCCTCTCCTCTCCTCTCCTCTCCTCTCCTCCATATTTTGCTGTCATACATCTACCAGTTACCTTCCCCATTTTCAGCAGGAAAAAATGTATTGTCAACTTTGTTCTCAAAGCAAAAGGAAAAAAATTAATCTAACACAGTCCATGCTGAAGCTCAGAAGTATCTTTTTGCTTGTGTGTTTGTGAAAGAAATCAGAGGAGAAGATAAAAAAAATCCCACAACAAAACCAAACACAAATCTAACAAACAAAAAGATTGGGCAACTGAAGAATTTGTGAATATATGTTTTATATAAACTCAAATGTTATACAGAATATCAGCTTTTCTGGAGACTTTTTTTGCCTGTGAGCACCCTCCATTCCCAAGCACCTGAGATCCTAAATGTAATTTTCTGATATGATACGGGGTTTTTTTGTTGTTTCTTTACATTGTCACAGCAGCTCCCAGTGAAAACTTTAGTTCTGACTTCAGTGAGAACAAAGAGAAGTTGCCAATGAACACATTAAAAAATCTTTTCATTAATGCATCATTACAAATGAGGTTAGCTCCACCTTTGTTCTTCTTTTGGAACATCTTGTCCATGTCTCCATGAAAATGACAGCTGTTGATTAAAATGCCTGGAAAACCTTCCAAGTGTCTTTGATTCTCCTCCATGAAACAAGTCCTACATTTATTGTGTCATAGGGCAGGGACTGAAGATAAAGTGTTGCAGCAAGGATAGGATTTGTTTCCTAGAAAGCCTTTTGGGTGTACAGAGCTCTTCCTGGATGGGTAGATACGGTCTTCTATTCTGTGGCCAGGTGCATCAGCCAGATTCGTAAGGAAGTTGATTGTCTACTTTTAGGACATGGAAAAAAAAGACACAGTATAGTGTTTCCAAAGCATGAGGTATAGCTCTCTCTGTGGGGGAGTGTGATGAGCTGAAGACACAGCTGTGCCTCAGCCTGTGCAGGAGGCTTTCCTCAGTTGTTTATACTAGCCTGTTATTGCAGCTTTCCTTCCAAGGAATCTTGGGATAAGTACTAATAGATGTGCCTAAATAATATTAAGCAAATAATATTAAGCGTAGCTAGATTATGTTGTTCCTATCACACACTAATCCATGGGTTGGAAAGGCGTGAAGGAGAAAAACGTGTGTACTAATAGTGCCATTGACCCATGCTTTTATTTAAAGGATAATCTGGGATGATCTGGGTGGAGTCCATGCATTGTATGACACACTTGTGCTCCCTCAAGATTTGCAGCTTGGTGTAACTAGAGGAGCTGAAGGTGAAACTTCCTGACACTGCACCTCATGATGCGGCAAAAAAATCTTCTTGTGATGAACCAGTGGCACCTGGCAGAGATAGAGCTTTCAAACCATCTGGAGAGGAAAAATGGAAGAGGTCCAAGAATTCAGAGGCTGAAAAGACAGAGAACGTGCTGTATGCCATGCTTCCAAAACACATTAGGTTAAGGAAGCTGAAGGAATCAGCTTAAGGAAGGGAAAAAGGTGGATGCAGGTATTGGATGTTCCTTCCTTGTCCTCTCCTTATGGTTCTCCTAATATATCTGGTCTTAAACTTTGCAGCTCCCTCTGTAACAGTGCACTTACCAGAGCAGTTCCAAGGTATTCTTTTTCTCCACACGATGGATTACAACACCAAGAGTATACAAGCACCATCAGGGACACTTGGAGCTATGATGATGGGGAACAGATGGCTGCACATGAAGAACAGGCCTTGCCTGGGAACTCCAGCTGGGAGAGTTGCATTGTAAATTCATGCCTGATACCACTGAAACAAAGCTTTTTAAAAGAGAACCCTGTTATGAAGTAGATGTCGAAGTAGATAGTTCATAGCAGGAAGAGAGGGCATTTCTGGCACAGGTATTGCTTGATCTTCAACCTGGAATATACCAACTCAGCAAAGTCCCACACAACACCTGCTAAGCAAGCCCTTCTTAGCCACAGCTAGAGGTGTCTGACTGCTTCTTGCTTAGCACACAGTAATTTACTGCCCACTGTGCATGTGTTTATTTGTGTCAGAATTCTGAGCTTCAGTGTGTCTGCACAAAATGGTGATGGTGAATTTGGAGTTAATGCTGCAAACTTATTCCTTTAGCATAAGGTGCCCTGTGTGGCTCTGGGCACTTGCACTTCTTCAAGCAAATCCAGTCTATAAACAGATGCAAAATAGAAGTGACCCAAATTCTGTCCAGCATGGCTGAGGATATTAGAATACTCAGGCTGGGATGTCAAAAGAAACTTTGAAGGGAGATGTCCATACTTCAATCAATGTAATTCAGCTACCAAGCAGGGAAAGATGGGAACGTTTCCTATCCTTACAGAAAGCTTTTCTTCAGCTATCAAACCAATTAATAGAGTTTTGGCAAGTTACAGAAATCTGTTGTGAGAGTCTATTACTGACTTAGTCAAATAAGAATAGAAGCCTTCATGGAGAAATGTACATCTAAGAGCTGACTTCTTCCTCATGAGAATTTGATTCCTGCACAGCACTCTTCAGTGATGTTATGACAATCACAAATATCTGTTCTGTCTGGAAGCCCTTCCAAACAGTGGATATGATGAATCCTATGTATTCCAAGTTTGATTGACTTGGCAATGTCCATTGAATTTATAAAGTAAATGTTTCCATTATTGTTTTCTTTGGTGGGTGACACTTTTGTGTGTGTGTTTTGTTTGTTTGGGTTGGGTTTATGACAAGCTTTCTTCTGTCTAACCCAACACAACCTGATGTCATCACAGGAAGTGAAACTGGCTGAAAATGTGGGGTGTACAGAGTTCCTTCAGAACTTCAAACATCAGTTCCTGTAAATACTCTTTCATTCCTTTCAATTCTTTGAAATATGACTTTAGAGATTTCTTGAATGTCCGTTTCACTGATCTATGTGAAAAACCCAGCAAACCCAACTAACTAAAACCTTGGGAAAGTTTTGAACTTATATTTAAAAAATTGCTTGTCCATGTTAAGGATAACTACTTATCCTTTCAATGGCTGATACCCATGCCTTCAATGGCAATGGAAGCATTTAGCACATCATAAGACTGGGACACTGTTTGAGTCCATCTCTCCCCTATGGGAGCTTTACCATGAACTTCAATGGGTCATAGGGATTGGGCATTGCTTGACAGTAGAATCTCCTGCTATTCAGATGAAACAGTAGGAATGATGGTTGGAGGCATCACAGTCCCCAACGTCAGCCATGCACAAAGAGCAGCTAATCTTGCATTTGGCATGGGAACTGAGTCCAAGAGATCATGAACCCCATGAAAGAGGAGCCCAGTCAGGAAGGTATGACTGGATTCTTGCTCCTAAACAAATGCTATATACCAGTAGATACTTAAGCAGGACTTCAAGTTCCAGGGAATGTCAATGTACTTGCACTTCAGGTTGATATTCATGTGTAATGCTATGCTGAATTCAGGCTATGGTACTCTAATTTTGCAGCATGAACAACTTCACAGTCTAGAATCCAATGATGTACTAAAACATGCATTTAACCACATCCAAGTAGTCAGTTCACTGACAACTTAGAGAAACAAGTACTCAGAAACAAACTCTGTCTTTACTGGTATTTGTGCTCAGGGGTAACCAGAAAGTCATTTAGTAACTCATGCACAGATGAAAAATAACTGATGTAATGATTTATTTTGCACTTGCTTTTTGCTTGCAAGAGCTGCTTATACAAGGACACGTTAAATTGCTCATTGAAAATATGCAATTTTACAACTCTTCATTAGCCAGCTACAAAAGCATAACATTAATTGTATAAACACAGAAGGCTGACTTTAGCGTGCTGGGTTGTGAGGAAGAGAGAATAGTCCAGTGGAGACATGTTCAAAGTGATGTTTTTCAAGGGTGCACTTGGGCTGTAACCCCTTCTTCTCTTCTGCCAATTGCTGTCCCCAGTGTGACAGTCACAAGTTGATAGGAAAACAACTCAGGTGCTACAGTCTCAATCGTCTTCTTACAAACACTGCCCTCCTTGTCATCAGCCCAAGGCTATAGCTTTGTTTCTCCAAGGAAGTGCACAGGTTCCTACAGAGGAGTAAGATGTTACTGAGGCCCTAGAATGCCAAGTGGGGACCAGCCTGTTCAAGTTTCTGCGGGGCATGGCTGTTCAAGAAGGACTACTAAATATTCTCGGTAGTGACAATGAGAAGCTGATACGACATTTACTTTTTGATTCTTAACAGCTGATGAGAGTTGGGATCTGCTCTGGACCAGTGCTGGCTGGGGCTGGTGACAAGCAAAGCGCTGCTTGTTTGGAGACACTGTCAACAGTGTTTACTGGAGAGAAAGTCACAGTCTTCCAGGAGCACTCACCTCAGCTCAGCAGCTTTTAGGTAGGGAAAAAGAAGTGCAGATGGAGCAAACCTACCTGAGTATTTTCTTCCTCATCACTTTTGGCTAGAGCAATAATACAGCAAGGGTCATTTTGTAATTATCTACAGCAGGCTACTTTGGAGATTTCATTTTGGGGATGTCCCTAAGATCAGTCAAATCAACATGAGTCAGTGGAAAAAGATAGGTGATTCAGGGGGATAATCCAGCATGTCTAAGAGAGACATCAAGGGAAGCTGTAAGTGGAGGTGTGAACACTGCCACCCACACACACATACCATGTGAAGAGAATTACTTTCACATTACTTAATATTTCCACCCACCACCTAAAACCCAGGTGCTTAAATGGAGGAGTAAGATTCTCCTAACCCTCACCTTGTAAAAATCCTAGCAATTGCTTTACTCACACAAGAATGGGTTGTTGGCACACAGATCCAGACCTCTCAGCAGTAGCGTGCTTCCCTGCCTGGACAGGTTTCCATGGGCTCAAGGCCTCTCAGAGCAACAGGGTGTACTGAGTGAGGTAATAACTTGGAAAAGGTGTAACATCCACTGGCTTCCGTGTTTGGACTTTTTTACTGGCAGGCTCTTCTCTTTCTGCTCAGGCTTCTACCTGGAAAAATTTGAGCTACACAGAATCTAGAGATTCCTTGACTGCCTTAGACTTGTCCTCTCTAGAGCTGCTCGGGGGGAGTTCTGCAAGATCGGTGCAATACAGCAGTGCTAAATGTGAGACAAATGAGT
Organism: Rhagologus leucostigma; assembly: GCA_013397725.1. Taxonomy (NCBI): domain Eukaryota; kingdom Metazoa; phylum Chordata; class Aves; order Passeriformes; genus Rhagologus; species Rhagologus leucostigma. The sequence goes on from VZTD01001819.1 coordinate 1,232,197, forward strand.
CGGAACCAGGCTTTCTGTCGATGCCCAACAAAGGGAAAGCACAGAATAGGGTGGTAAAGAAGGCAAAATGTATACAGGATGCAGAGAAGTTATTTGGGCACATAAACATGAGTTCTTTGCAAGTATCTAAAGATTTTGTGGAATAACTGAGGCAACTCCCTTGAAAACAACGACTTTGGATTTACGCTTACCCATACTTGCAGAAGAAAAAGGAACCTATTTCCTAGTATTCTTGATTCTGGTTTCCTAGTTCATATTCTCAAGATCTCCAGCAGGAACGTGTTGTCTCTGATTTATGATTCACACATTTTTTATTGGTCATGGTCTTTCAGAATAATTCACAGCTAAAGCAATTTTTGGGGCATCCAAAAGAGCAATGCTTAAAAATAAAATTTCCATGACCTGCATTGATTTAGTACCTGGCACAAATCCTAACTAACTCTAAACTCAGCAATAAATAACTTACAAGAACAGCTTTCTTACTGTGGCATTACTTCCTCCCTTAGTGAACAAATAAAGAGTCTGACTCTGCATTCCACACCCAGGAAGAATTTCTGTTGATGTTAGTGGGACTTTTTCCCTCAGGAGCCTAAAGTCTGGTCTGCAGTTGTCACAGTGGTGACACAGTGGATTGAAGATGCTCCACTCTGCTCCCTGTGTAAACCTGAGGTTCTCATCTGGCTCTTACATCCTAGTCACACTGGGCATCACTTCATATCAGGCAACCCAGAACAATTCTGGGTTTATCTTCACGAGAAACAGTGCCCAGTTTGTGAGATAAAGTCATTTACTTGTTGTCATAGAAAGGAGGAAAAAAATGCTCTTGTAATGGACTTTAAGAATTGAGCATCATGAAGTCTTTTTGACTTGCTTTGGGCATTACTGACACATGCTCTCACAAGAACAGACAAATACTGATTCAATAAAGTCACGAAATGCTGCTTGCTGTGCTTGACATGTAACACCTTCACATATTTCACACCATCAATAACTACTGTAAAGTGCAGTAACAAACAGGAAAATAGGTGTGCAAATGAAGCCTTAAGTGTCTAGAGCAGATCCCTTTCTGAACAGTCTTGCAAAGCTCTCTTCTGCTCAAAAAAATTGCCAGCAACAAATAATTTTTACTAGCACTGCAGAGCTAATGGAACCGTAGGAGAGAACTCTGGATTCCTTTCTGATTCATGCTTCACAGTGGAATTGTTAAGTTCCAGTTGCAGGGTTTTGTTTTTTTTCTGGTGATGATGTATGAGCCAGAAAAGAGCAGAGGCCAAACGGCTGCAGAGCTGGCATTCATGAAAGACATTTCCTGGTAGAAACTGAAAAAATCAGACCAGAATCCACAAATATGGACCCCCACACTTTCTTTTTTACCGGCTCATTTTTTCCTGGTCTATGTGTGAAATTTGGATACTTAAATGAAATATGAATTACAGAAGGCTTTGCTGAACCCCAATCCTGCAACATGACATGCTTGGGCAGAGTGCTACATGTACAGGGAGGGAGGCAGAAGAACTCTATGTGATTTAGCTGTCTACCCAGGTGCTGTACATTAGAAACTACTTATTGAGGGGTTATTGAATTCTACTTACTGAATTCTGCTTGAATTCTTTTGTACAGCTCTTTAATATCTTGAAATCCTATCTTCCATCCAGCTTTTTGGTGTCCTCTCTCAAAGTTAATGAGTTTTTTCATATCTCTTCCAATGCAGGTAGATCCTTATCAGAAGTAACAAACAGTGGTATATTGGCTCGTTTGAGTGTTGGGGCTGACACTACCAGGTGCTTTTATGCCATGCTATATAAAAGAGTATAGTACATGGGAAGCTGTTTGCTTCCCAGAACCAATTACAGCACAAACTGACCTAGAACAATAAACTATTGCCTTGGGTATCACTGCCCTGGCTATCAAAATGCACACAGCAGTAATGATGGTGCACTGTCATTTCAGTTTTTTAATTTCCTTTCAATAATTTTTGGTCCCCATGCTGGTATAGGCTTCCTTATCCTAACTTCCACATTTTCTCTTGTGCAGAGATCTGCCAAATGATAAACTTCAAAATAGATAGAAGAAGAGAAACTAAAGAGGAAGTGAAAGGGAACAGGGCTTTTCAAGGAAGTATCTGCACGCAACTGAGAATGAAATCAAAGCCTCCCTGCATCCAGGCTGAACAGAAAGGTTCATACAGGAGGCCTGCTGGCCCAATATAAAGCAGCTAAAACAATATTGCTCTGAATTCTGGGAAAAGGTAGCAAGCTCAATTTATTTTGAAGTGTCAAGTAATTCAGCCATTCTCCATTTAAGGTCCAAAGAAAATCCCTCAAGAAATTCAATTTATGTTCCAGTGCCCAGTTATACCTTCTTTTCCCCTTTCCTGTTGGCTGTCACTGCATGATACGAAAATGAGATAGCAGGATGTCTTTTGAAAGTAGGTATGGAGGAAAATTGATGCAGCAGACATAGAATTAGATCTATGCCTCACCATGCTGTGGAAACCATACATGTAAAAAGGGGGAAATACTGCCCTGGCCCAAAACAGGTAGTGACCAAGCACCTGGAACTGGAGGACACAACACAAAACCTGTGTGAATAGGATATAAAATTACGTAAGTGCTAGAGTTTCTTTGTTGCAGTTACTTCAATATTTTTTGAGAGTGTCAGTGGAAGAGGAGAGGAGAGCCAGCAAGCACTCAAGAGGCAGGAATAGGGGAACATGTCTTGAAACTATCTGGGTAAACCAGCAGAAAGACATGCAGAAGGACAAAGGAGCAGGCAAAGAGCTTGGCCCTGGGTCAGGAGCACGAATAGAAATTTTCTGCAGGGCGCATGTGAGGTAAGTTTAAGGGATAATTTAGATTTAGAAACGTGAGTTAAATGGCTGCTTTTTGAGCCCTTTTCTAGCCCCAGAATGTGGAATATGGACTGCCTCTCACCTTCACATGCAGCAGCCTATGCTTGCACAGGTGTGTCTCACTGGGCCAAGTACACCCCACCTTCTGCCAGTTGAAGCCAGACAAAATCTGTCTAAGACTAACACATCTCTGCCCCCAAGAGGAGGGGATTTCACTGCACCATGTGCCTAGTGACTTGTCTTTGAAATACCCATGGGTGAGGCATTGACTCCTACCCTGCAGTAAATCAAACAAATGTCGGCAATGTACCATGAAGTGTCCCATGAACCTTGGTCCAGATGCAAACACTTGGCCTGTTTGTTGGCTCATACATCACTGCGTGTAGGAATGGGACCTCACCTTAGAATGAAATTCTGACAGAGCAGGAGCACTCATGGCAGAAAGCAAGTCAGCAGGATCCCACTTCACATCTAGAGAGATGAAAAGGCTATTGTTTCTGGCAAAGACAGTGTTTTGAACCTCAGGACTGTGAAAACAGTAACAGATGTATGAATTCCTCCTCAATGCATGCAGCCACCAGCCTTTAGCCAGCACACGTGAGGAACACATATCCTATACAAGCATTGAGCATGCTGGGGATGCTGCTGGGGTTGAGGAGGACAGCTAAGCTCATTCCCCACTTTTCTTGCTCATGTTATAGACGGGAATAACAACATGAAGTTGACAGAACACTATCAGATCGCAGGTTTGTCTAGGTCAGCATTCTAGCAAGAGGCAGTAGAAAATCCTTAGGGAAGACCTTTAAGAATGGGAAATGCAGAGACTCAGGCTCTGGTTGGCATCCTGTCCTGGCTTCCAGCAATCAGCAACTTAAAGGCTTTCTAGGCCTGGAGTTGTGTCCAGACCACCAAGTTTAACAGCCACCATGGACTTACCCTCTCTGAATCTGTCTAATCCCTTTTTGGATCCATTACTCCATAGCTCTGTGATAGCTGCACACACAAACCCAACTTGGCAACTACACACATGCCTTTGTGTGGATCCAAGCAAGCCTGTACTCATTAAAGGAAAAGAAAATGTAAGAAAACTTGGCTCTTAAAAGCCCTTCTTCCCTCCTGCTTTGGAGTCTGTGTTTTCCTGGCTCCTCAGGGCACTATGTATTGTCACCCCTGCTTTCTTCCTCCCCTAAGCCCTTCAGGAGGTGTTGCAGGAAGTCTGGGTAGAGAAGTGGTCACTGTTATGGAGCACTCTGATGATGAGCAGCTGCTTACCACAAGCGGCACTGCCGGCAGGGAGTTTGTCAGAGGCTTGTTTTAAAATGGTCCTGATACTTTATTTCACACAAGGGGAGGTGGGCTGAGGATGATGAGATGAGCCTAGTAAAGCCAGGTCATACCTCATCTGGATGCTATAGCAAATAGCTCCCCGAGGGCCACATTTTTTTCCTACAGCATTTATGTGCTCCACTTCTCCTGATTAACCTGGGAGAGATGGAACTAAGTCCATCTAAAATCTGTCCCTTTGGCTTTGCTACTGGAGTCCCCACATCCTTAACAACTTACCTCATCTTGAGAGACTGGAGAAGAGATGGAAGCTGTGGCTTTTTTTGCTGACCTGGGTTTGTACCTGGGCCCTGTCTGTTTCTAGGGCAGAGATTCCTGATCACTGATGTCAGTGGAAAGCTCTGCTCCAGGTTGGTAAGCTTGCACAGAAGCAGTGGGATTTGGCAGATGGATTTATGTTAGTGCTAAACCCAACCATAGTTAAAGGGCATCACTACTAAGTTCTCATCACAGCAAGCCATGCTAAACACCAGATTTCCAATTTTGTACCATGTGGGACCCACAGGGTGAAGCAGTTTTGTAATCTGATTTAGCCTTATTCACGCCGAACACCGTGCATAAAACCATACTCCATTAAATACAGTACTAATCTGGTCTGGCCGCTGCAGAGTTCACACCTCTATGGGTGACCATGAGGGTCATTTACACTGTGCAGAACAAGGCATCATCTGCCTCTCTATTAGCCATTTGCCTCACGGCAGCCTCACATCAAAGTCACAAGTCGCCTTCACCACTGAGTTTTCCAGAGTGTTTTTGAAGACTTTGGAGTCTCCTGGAGACATTGTAAAATTGCTGCTGGCTACATGGGGAATTGAAGGTAGAACAGTCAGACAGTTCAAAGGAAAACAACGGCTCTAAGAATATGGACACCTTGTGCTTCTACAATATGGCTCCCTCAGCTCTGGTCTGCTGGGTGATGGTCACAAAACAGAAAGGAATCGTTCCCAGGGCTTTGCATTCCACTTCTTTGATCTGATATGGCCCCTCAAGCCACCTCACACGCATTTGCTGTGCCTGGTTATGGTCCACTCCACCTGTCTTCCTCCATCTTCCATAAGGAAGTTGCTAGCACAATTTTGCTCTGAGGTTTTTGGGTTTGCTGCTTTTGCTATGTGACCTGTAGTACTGGTGATATGGCAGATGACAAAAGAAATCAAAAGCAAAGTAGCAGCTCTGTAAGACAGAGCTGAATGCAATGCACGAGCCCTGCTACGGAGAATGAGCGAATCCCACAGGACAGCACATGTATAGAATCATCACAGAGTCAATGAATGGTATGGGTTGGAAGGAATCTCAGAGATCATTCGGCTCCAACTCCCCTGCCACAGGCAGGGACACCTTCCACTAGACCAGGTTGCCCAGAGCACCATCCAGCCTGGCCTTGAACACTTCCAGAGATGAGGCATCTGCAGCTTCCCTGGGAAACCCCTGACAGTACCTCGTCATCCTCAGAGTAAAAGAATTTCTTCCTAATATTTAACCTAAATACAACTCCTTTCAGTTTAAAGCCATATCCCCTTTTCCTATCATATATATATCCTTGTAAAAAATCATCCTCCAGCTTCCTTGTAAGCCCTCTTCAGGTACTGGAAGGATGCCAGAAGGTCTTCTCTTCTCCAGGCTGAACAGCCCCAGCTCCCTCCGCCTGTCTTCATAGGAGAGGTGCTCCAACCCTTTGATCATCTTTGTGACCCTTCTCTGGATTTGCTCCAGAAGGTCCACATCCTTCTTATGTTGGGGGTCCCAGAGCTGGGCACAGAACTCAAAAAAGTGTCTCATCAGCCTTACCAGAAATTTCTCCTGGGGTGGCAGACAAGCTAGATCTGTTCACACTGAGGACTGCTTGGAGATTTTCCTGGCATTTTTTTAACACTTCTTTTTGTTCTCACTTTTTATCTGCCAGCAACTAAAGCCAGTTGGCTTAATGGAGAATGAAAAAAAAAAGAACAAAGAAGAGTGGCTTTCCAATTAGCAATGGCAACAGACATTCTAGGATTAGTGTTTTTTTCATAATACATGGAAAATAAGGAACAATAAATTGCAGAAAGCCTGATATTAGGCACTTTAATGAAAAAAGATGGTGAGTTTTCAGTCCAGACTTCAGGAATGCCAATATTGTGTAAAAAGGTAAACAGAAGTGTTCAGTGCTTTTGCTCTCATGTCCCAAAATGAAAAAAGATGAAGTTTTATTTCCTATATTTTAAAAATCAAATACAGTCTTACAGCCTTTCTCTTTGGCTGCTAATATAAAGTTCAAGATGAGCTATAATGTCATGACACAGTGACTGCCCTTTAAAAGAGGAAAGAGCCCCCAGATTTCAGTTTGCTAATATGACATTCACTGAGAGACTATTTTAATAAAAAACATACAGCGAGAGAGCAGGTGTCTTCAAGCTGGATCTGGAGCCATAATTCAAGTCCTTTGTGTGATACAGAAAGTTCAGAGTAACAATGACCATGCACTTTGGCTCGCTATCCTTGACTTTGCTCACAAGTGAAGCAGAGCACAAAGTTAAGCATGATGAGCCAGAGGTCCAGTAGTAGGTGACGCACGTAATACCTTGGCTAAGAAACTGAGATTGTGTTGTCCTATAAAGTCTGGAACAAGAAGCACCTAGGAGTCATTACTTAGAGCTATAGCAGATTTTCCACCTGAATTCTTTGAGACCAGGAATGCCTCTTGCTAGCGGACTTAAATCCACTATAAAGCAATACATCTTTCCCTTAGAAAAACTTTGAGGGATCTGCAATAAGGGAAGAGAAAAGCTGGAAGTCATGAATCTACAGAATTGTGTAGAGCTATGATTACTGGCCCTGACAGCTGCATCTCAGGGTGATGGGTTCTATCACTCCTTGATGTCTGCACTGACCCATGTGAATATTTTGCCAACAACATCTTCCTTTCCTGCTGCAGGCATTCCCAAGGTCAGACTCTTTAAATAGCTCATGTTAACTTGGTTGCTCCTTGAAGCAATTTAGATCCTTCACTGTAGGAGCTCCAGATAGGTGAACAGAAGGAAAGTCCTGATGCCATCTCATCTCTTCACGCATCTGGGGGATGCAGAGATTAGTTTAGAAAGGAATGGGGTAATTGTGGTACGGCTTATGGGCTCTGATGGGGCTGGAGAAACAAGAGACCTGTGAATAGCATTATAGTGGATCAGAGAAATTCCCATGTCATGGACCAGCTCAGTGGGACAGGCAAGGAAGAGACCACGTGTGGCTGGATGGCCACAGCCACATGGTGAATAAGCAGCCAGCAACAGGAAGGAAGAAACGGACTCTCAGGAAGGAGATGTTCACCTGTAGCAGCCCAAGCTTGCGCCATTCCATATATGTGTTAAATGAAGCAGAAACATTTGTGTCTTCTGGCATCTGGTGTTAAGACTCCAATGCCTCTGAAGGATATTGCAAAGAAGTTCTTCAAGCTCTTCCACTATATATGGAAAAAAGAGCTTGGCCTTCTGTTCTTGGAGAAATGTTGTCTGTGTCTCAACGACACAAGAGGAAAACATGAGGATGTCACAGTCGCAAAATAATTCAATTATTCCTGAAGCAAAGAACTTTCATCCCAAGAGTTGAAGAAGGATATCATTTGTGAACCTTAGGAGTATTTTACCTTCTTAGATACTCCATTTCTATTTCCTGTTCACTGCTCTACCAGAGGATGCCACTATAAACAGAGAATAAATGAATAAGCATTTGGATTATTTATGCTAATTATAAGAGTTGGTGGCTAAGCTGCATTTCCTTGCAATGTTAGATCACCTGTGACCATGAGCATGAAGCCTGTCCCACAGGACACCCAAGCACCTTCTTGTTGTGGTTTGACGCTGCTTTAAACACCAAACACATGAAATCCAATTATATGCATAAGGGGAATACAGATCTATTGAGGAAAACGTAAAGGAACTTCAGGGCAAAGCAAGGTCTACACTTGATCAGTAACAGTTGCAATATACAGAAAAGTTTATTACTAACAGAATGAGAAGTGGAAAAAAAAATGTTATCAAAGCAAACCTTTAAACACCTTTCTTTCCCAGTGCCTCCTTCTTTACTACAAACCTTTCACATGTGAAAACAAAACAAAAACATGGGATTTTGGTCAGAGTTGCGCATTTTTAAGAGTCTTTTTATGCTTAAGGAAAAGAGGTTCTTCTACTGTGCCATAGAATTTTCACAAACCAACAGTCCGCCCAGAGAAACAACCTATTGAAGTGAAAAAGGTATCTCTCCTATGAATCTTTCACATTCTTCCCATACTGCCAAGTCATGGGCCACAGAAAAAAAATGGAGTTTTAGTCTTTTAAAGATGAGTTATCTCACCCTGAAAGCAAAGGTTCTCTGCTTCGAATCTCTTAACAGCTTCTCACAACTTCTATACGGCCTGGCATGGGCCTTTCTTTAAAGTCACAGGCTGCACAAGAATTTCCCATCCCCCCAGGTTTTTTCAAATGGATTAAAGTTCTTTCTACGGCTTTGCAAGAAGCATTTTTAAGCTCCGCGCCAAAAGCGTGACAATCCTCTTTTCCCGTCGCCATTTAGCTTCCATCCCACGCGGTCTCGGTTACACGCTGCCTGGGAGCGGCGACAGCTCTCCCCCGGGAGGGCCGGGCCGGCCCCGCGCCGCCGCCACGTCGAGGGGCCGTGGGGGGGGGCTTGGCTTGGCTTGGCCGGGCCCTTTGCCTCCGGAGAGCCCACGGCCCTTGAGGCAAGAAGCAAAAAGAAAAGCTCTCCCCTTGCTTCCCTCTATATATGTGATTGCAGAGGCGTTACCAGCCCTCTCATTGGGTTAGCAACTTATCCATCACCAAGTTTCAACCTACCACACTTCTCCAGTTACCAAAGACAGCATGTCAGAGGGCCACGCATCAGGGCAAAGGCCGCAGCCCTAAACTGCAGGAGGGCTCATTTGGGAGCAAGGGGCTTGCTGGCAAGGCACCCCTCTGCTGTTTTGTGACCACCAGGTGATGAGCAAGCTGCCGACAGAGGAGGCTAGCTGGCTGTCCTTTGAAAGAGGGGCCAGAGAGTACAGCAGAGTGGAATTGCAGATGTATGACTGGACGGTAACAGGGGGCCCTGAGGGGGAAGCCAGATGTGGGACTTCCCTGTTCAGTCAATGAGAGATGCTGTGTGTGCACCCAGCGCATGTACATTTGGCATTTCTGTGATACAAACCAGGCTGTGGGTGGAGGCAAGGGCCTACAAGCCTTCTGAGCAGAAAGGAGTTGCTTGAGTCCTTTGAGATGTTCTTTCCTCAAGAGACCTGAATGACCTCCTTCCAGCTATCTTCCTTCTCCATCTTATGGATGGTATCTGATCTTAGAAACACTGGTAATGAGTGTGCCTAAATTAAGGCCACTGAGAATTATTGATTTTCTACTTGGGGAGGAGACTATCCATTAGACTGAAACAGAAAAAAAAAGAAATTCACAGTATTCAGCAGAATGAAACAATTAATTCTGTCTGACTGAAGAATTTGAAGTGACCCCAAACAAATACTTTTCTTCCATTGCCTTGGGGCTTTAAACATGTCAGAGAAGAAAAGACAGACAGCCAAAGGGGGAGGCTAGGTGTCCTAGCCAAAGCTATCAAGACGAATGCTGCCATTCGCCTCACTTTGTGGCTGAAGGGCTTGAGCAGTGATGAGGAGGGGCTCTTGCCTGGGATGTGTATAAATGGGCTTCAAACCTTTAGTCTGCCCAGTTCAGGCTAATGAACTTGCACTGACATCTTATGAGAAGATGAGAGGATGGACACATGCTCTGGGTGTTGATGATTTTCCACTTTCTAAGAGGTAAATGTGTAATGAGGAAGACTTGAGACTGGAACTGAAGAAAGTGAGATCCAACTGCAGACAGCAAATACCCATCTCCTTTTGCCTGACATTGAGGATGACCAAAAACCATAAATGAGTTAGGACAGCTTTGACCAGGATGCTGAAGAGAACATCCTGATGGTGGGAAGACTGATCTTGGGAGTCCCTGTGCAGAACTGCGCACAAGGCAGAAGGGGTGTTTGAACCTATTTCCTCTGTGCTAGGTAGACAGGGAAAGTTCCAAAAACAACCTCTCTTTGCAAAAGGGGCCCAAATCCCCCTGAGAAACCAACTTCAGCAGATGGAAACGGTTTGTATCAGAAATGTCAGCACAGAGGATAAATAATGCTGGTGGCCACCCACTGCTGGCTTTTGGTGAATCAAAGGTGTGCCCAGCTCCGCATCTCAGAACTCATTCTTTTTACCAGCATTGCCACAGGTACAAAATGCAGGACAAGCACAACATGGGAATTTAGCGAGCCTTTCAATATACAGTGTGGTGGCACATTTGTTACCTAGACCCACTGGCTGCTAACTGTGTCATTTACTTGGGCTGCTTGTTCTGCCAAGTCTGCATAAGTCATCAGTAGAAATGCAAACACATTTCCAATTTTTTACAGGCTTTCTTATATTTTGCTTCTATGGAAAATACAGTTTTCTGTCATTTTGTACCCGGAAGTTTTCCTCCTACACATCATGCAGACAAATAAACAACCCCACAATCCAGCCAGGGATGTTAGCAGGCTTGATACTGTGCTATGTCTAACTGAGCCAGTCTTTTCCATATGTTATATATTCACCTTTTCTCTGGCATCTGCATTGCACTTGGGAAAATACTCGCACGCAAAGGGATGGGCTCTGGGGAATGGAGAAACATTATCTAGCACGGGAATACTCAATTAATTTTCAGCAAGCAGCTTTTATAATACATAACATACACTTAACATAATACACTTTGGTCTTGTGCCAGAGATTCTCAATGATTAGGCTGTATCAATTTACTCTTGAAACACTGATTAAAATCTTAAAACTTTCATAGCAAATGATGCATGAACCAGAATCTGAAATGTGATGATTGAAATATTGCAATGTCACAGATTCATCACACAGCCTTTCCAAATCCACTCTCAGTTTCAGCTGGCCCCCTAAATGTTCTACTCACACGTCCTAGTGATCAGCTTTTTTCTCCTGCTCTGTCTCCCCCTCCCCAACCCTCTGCCTCTTGGAAAGATAATAGCCAGGCCTTAATTGAAGCAAACAGGTCATTAAAACAGTAATTTTGTAGACATTCGCAATGACAGACATTCATTCACTGCCAAAGACAAGTAAAGAATTGAGGACTGGATATTCCATGCACATTAATTCTACCATAGACCAAATGAAAGTTAAACATCCTCCTCACTTCTTACTATGAGAAATTTCCACTGGGAACAGAATTCAAACAAAAAAAAAAATGTAAAATAACTATTCAACTGTTGCCCTGTGAATGGTGCCCTAGCCTTGAAGGAGGTCTTAACAAATGGTATCACAACTTCTCCAAAGAGAAGGAAGATTCTCATCTCCTGTTTTTTAGTGCACAGTCACAACTCATCATTTGTTGCAGATAAGAGAGGTCAAATCACCCCGATTATTTTTACAACCTCTCTGTAGGACAACCCTCATCACACTATCACTAAAATGCACTTACTTCTCACTGGAATCCAGAAACTCCAAGCAAAGTTGCCTGCTGTGTGAAGCACATTGTCCGAAGATGATGTCTGTCCTAGGAACCATTGTACCAGAGCTATTGTGAAATGATACTTGAGCAGCAAGCCAACACTGTAAATCCTGTACTGGGTCTCAAATGCCTGTAAAGATAAGTACACTTGGACTTCTTCGAAGTGTCAGCTACAGGTCCCTTCCTTAGCTGTCAAACTGCGGTGTCTCTGGGGAGAAGCCATGTGTGATTCAGATAGTCTGACGGTGAGGATGTCCTGACCTGCTCTGGCAAAGGACAGCACTCATCACCCTGAAAGGAGACATCTGAGCCTGGACTCATCCCATTTCACTTCAGGCCAAATTGAGAGTCTTATTACACTAGGACTTCTTCCCACAGTCTGTAGAGAGAGGCACCACCAGACTCCTTGTCAACACTCAAATGAAGACGTGTTTTTGTCCCCAGTGACCCCGGAGGAAACTGCTCCTAACTAAGTGTTCAGTTACATGCCTAAAATGAGACGAGGTGGCCTGGACCAGGCAGCAGCCTGGTGTAGCTGTCTCCACATGAACTGCCGATGTGCTCCAGTGCCAAGTCCAGTCTTGGCAGGCTAGGACCAACATGCCAGGCCATGACTGGCATTGCACTAACATCTAAGGACACTAGGAACTGGGGCCTTGGGGAGATGACCTCTGCTCCAAATATTTTAGGGTCCATCTGAAGCAGGGAGAAGTCAAAGGAAGAAGCACATCATCATTTTAAGGTGCAGAGTAGACACCTGGCTAGACCCAGTGGCTGCCCCCCGAGGGCTCCCCTCCTCTCAGCTGGCAGTGCTTTCCACTTTGCTTTTGGCATGCTTGAACCTGTGTCCGGGAGCTTTCCTGGTCCATCACACACCACCATTAGTGGACAACTTCTATGTTCTTTTCAGAGCTTTTACTCTGCTCTCAAACTGTATGTATGCAAGGAGGGAGAAAACCCAACTGAATGAGATCATTTTTCTCTTCTCATCTCAGACATTCAGCCTGCTAGCCAGGGTTACTGGAATAAAGCAAGGAAGCTCTTTTTCCATAGCAAGCCATCTGGTTGACATAGACTCACACTGATGCTAATCTGTTGGTTTCTTTCTTTTTATTATTTTTTTTCCTGAGGAACACTTCATCTGCAGCTGTAAATTCAGACCTGCTCCCTCTGTGTGCGGAGCATTCATTTTGCACACATATTTATTACCACATTATGCCCCATTGTAGGTGTCAGGAAATCATTGTTATCCTTGGTGTGTCTACGTTGTTCTAATGTCAGGGATGTACTTTCAAATGGAAATTAAGCAATTATGTTTCACATGGGGAAACCTGACAGACGAATAGATTTTTACACCACTGGCAATGTTGCTGTCAGAAAAGCAGACATTGTTCTCAGTGGACTGTCAAAGAAATATAATGTATTTCAAGAGCACAGTGGGAGAGGGAGGGGAACAAGAAGGGGGAATGTGGGGTAATTAAGTGTGTGATTTGAGTTCATAGATCACAGAGCTGTTTAACTTCAAAATGCAGAAGCGACATGACAATGAGGCTACTGAACTCATCCTTGAAAAGGAGGTTTCCAGTAGCCTTTTAAAACACAAATAAATGCTTTCAATACTACCTTCAACTCCTGGTTAAACCAGGATGCTACTGCATGTTTACTATTTGTACTGCTTATTTAGGAATTGGTCTAATTAGCTACCAAGACACGTGCTGTAGGAGCAAAGAGCCATGCTGGTTCCCAGTTTATTGAATATCAGCCCCCTAGCCGAGTTGGCCAGGTGGTGTCCTTGGGGCAGGGAGCTGGGGAATCCTTCACCTGGCGAGGAACGTGTGCTGCAGGTTGGTGCCATACATCCTGTAGGGATGGGAACCTTCCGCTCGTCCGCCGTGGCTCTGTCATTGTAATGCAGCACACAGGGCCCATCTGGAACCTCGTGCAGTACAACCCGCCTTCCCTCCTCCTCCTCCCATCTCCCCCCAGCTATTTTTGGTTTGTTGCAGGCTTTATTCAGCAGCCTTTTGTGTAACTCTCCTCTGCCCTTGGTCATTAGCTTCATACTACTCCCTCGGGTGTAATAGACCAACAGCAGTCCAAAGCCAGAAGCCAGTAAGCTCAGGCAAAGGGCTGTACTCGTGCCCAGTTGAAAGCAACAGAAGTCTGGGGCCCAAGGAAGAGAATATCTTAAAAAATGAGGTATTTTAAAAATATTTCAATCAAATCCTCACATTTTACAAAAAGGTCTGTTAAGAAGAACAGCAGTGTACATCCAAAACCAAGCCTTCAGTTAAATGGATTTCTAGAAAAGATCAAAAAAGCATTTAGGGATCTTCAAGGAGAATTTATTTGTTTCATGGATATTTTAGATGGGCAAATCCTGTAGCCCTGAATAAAACAAAATTCCTGCAATTGAGATTGAGAGGAATAACTAAAGATCAAGACTTCTGTAAGCCAAGAGCTGCATGAAGATGGCTGAGAAAATGGCTGTTGCCTCAGGGAGCTCATATTAAAATACAAGGCACCACAACACCACTGAGAAGGGGGAAAAGTAGACATTTCTATCCTTCCTCCCCTCCATGAGACAAAAAAGGTACGTATATCATCCCAGGTGTCAGTGGAGTTTTGGAGCAAGCGAAGAACTGAACCCAGAGTTTTTGGAAGCCAGTCTGGGCTTTTAAGCTCCTCCTCTGGCCATTCAGGTCACCTTTACCTATGCAAGAGGGGAATAAAGCCCACAGCTGTTTGTTTGGGCCCAGCTGGCTGCAAATATCCTGGGTCTCCTGCTCCTAGAGATGCAGGGCAGAAACACTTGTTGGCACCTGGACGCTTCTGCTGAACATGAGACCCTGCCTCGTCTCCACAGCCCAAGAAGGCTCAGTGGGCACCTGTGCCTACTGCCACTCATAGCTCTCGAGCTGGGAAGCAGTGTTGATGTCATTTGCTTCAGGATGTGAACCCTTCTTTTCCTGTCTTCTGTCTTTTCCTGCTTATTCACCAACCCCAGTCACAGGCTCTAGTTTCAATTATTTTCCTGCTCCCCAGGAAAGGAATCTCTTGTTCATTGATACACCACTCCTCATTCTTCTTCCTGTCTCATTTATTTCTTTCTCTGTCACCTGCAGAAGATAAACCATATGAGACCCGGAAGCACTCCTTGAAGAGGCTGAAGATCATTGGACAAACAAGTGCTGCTCTAACACCAGTAAATTAATACCACATAGCTTCATTGACAAGAAGGAAAATCAGTGTCCCACAGATCAGGTGGGAAAAATGAACCAACAGACACAAGGCGAATCAGTATCAGCATCAGCTGGGCTTCTGTCAAGCACGACTGGGGTGGAGGGACACGTGACCTTTTTTGGCCCTCTGAAAATATGTATTTTACAACAACTTGGCAAAATGTCCAAAATGTTTCCTAGGAATACTTGCAGCTGATAGAGTGCTAAAGGAGGTAAACAAGTTAGTGACAGTGTCAGGACAGTGGGCCACAAGCAATCCATGAGGCGCTGCCAAACCCAGGTGTAAAGAGCACAGGCCATCCCAGGAAGCAGTGAATGTGAGAAAAAGGTGTGGTGTGCGCCCAGTGTACTACTGATGGACCACCCTCACCATCCACAATAGTGTAGCCAGCAGGGAGAATGTGATTCTTACATATCGAATTGCAAAATCCTGAGTAGGATCCAGATTTTGAATGAAAATCTCCAATCTCTTCAACTTTCCCCCAGAGAGCTGAAAAGTGACAACTTGGGATACAGAGGGTGGTTATGTTCTCCACCGCACAAAGGAGGAAGAAAACAAGCCCATCTCTTCCGCAGAAGAGCTCCATACATCCAAAAGGCTCCTTCACGTAGACAATAAGCCCTCTCTTCATCTTCCCTGCTTTGTTCCTGAGCATCTATCAATCCGTCACAACTCTCCACTTGGACAAACTCTCCACTTTGTCAAATGAGTCCCACCTATTCCTATCAGGTCTCAGTCCTCAGAGTGGGTGCCATAGTTGTCAATGCCTAATTCCTTTTGGCACCAGATGTGCAGCCAGGTGTTTACCCATTGAAGCTCTGTTCCTTCCCAAGCCCTTCACTCATGGAGACCAGGTATTGTGAGCATAATGGCTTAGGTTCTGCCAACCTAAAAACAAACTGGTTTTACACACTGTTAGGTTAAGCTCAATGCTTCCAAACTCCAGGACAGAATTCAGATACACAACTCCCTTTCTGCCCAATAGGATTTGTGTGGTTATACTTTGGCAGAGTTGAAAATACTCACACACATACAGAACACAACACATGGACACAAGTATGAGGACATCTGAGAATGTCACAGTTTGTAGTTACTCTGTTAAGTCCACTGGGACAGATACTCACTCGTCTCTCAGTGGCTTCAAAGCCAAGTAGGACTCTTTTGTACACTGTAAAAATAAACAGTCTTCTATGAAGAACTGCTGAAAAAGACCCTGGCATACTGCACCAAGAATCTTTCTGATCCTTGTAAGTGCTGCTGGCACACTCATTTCTATGGTGGTTTTCTCTTAAAAAGGTCCAGTAACATTTTCTTCTTGTCATGGAGTAGCATGTCCATTCTAATGAGTTACTGCTTTTTAGTAGTTGCCTGCGACCTAGTGGTTTGCACATACCACTGGCACAAGTAAAGAACATTTAAAGCATGACTTCCAGACAAAATGAGAGCATGGAAAAGTGCTGGCCCTCTTTGCTTCCCTGTGCTAAGCTCTCTCTTCTCCCTGCCCTTCCTACCTCTACTCCTTTATTTCCAATCTTATCAGAGTGACAGAATTGCTGGGGTTGGAAGTGCCCTCTGGAGATCATCTAGTCCAACTTCCCTGCACAGGCAGGGTCACCTGGAGCAGGTAACACAGGCATGCATCCAGGTGGGTTTTGAGTATCTCCACAGAGAGAGACTCTTCCTTCCTGGGCAGCCTTTGAACCTTTTCTTTCACACATATCTTCCTGCAAAAAAAGCCCAAACAAACCAACAACAAAAACCTCTCATCTCTGTAGGTTGTTTGGCTGCTTGTCACTAACCAGTAATCCTGGAAAGGAAATGTTCAAGTCAGGCATATGCATACAGGGACAATTTGCTTTGCAAATAAAAAACACAGCAAATAATCCTCCCTGAAGGTCTCCTCTCTGCCAAAGCTGCACTCTCTAACCAATGGGCTGGGAAAAAGGTACATAGCACTCTTGCTGCAAGTCTGTGGTGCCACATCCATTACACATTTCACAGAATTGTAGAAAAGTCCATGTTGGAAGGGACATCAAAACATTGTCTGGTCCAACCATTCATAGAAAAGGAGCCTAGATGGCATTATCTAGCACCATGCCCAACTGCATCTTGAAAACCTCCAGTTATGAGGACACTACCATTACCCATGAAAGGTTGTTCCAGTGAATGATTGTTCCTAATAAAAAAAATTCTTTCTATGTCAAGACAAGCACTCCCAGTGCAACTTATACTTCTTGCCCTTTACCTTTTCCATGTCACTCCCCAGGAAGAAAGCCAGGATTCTCTTTTGGGAAGCTGTCTCCGC
>VZTD01001820.1:3255-33163 GCA_013397725.1 Rhagologus leucostigma
TAATCTCTGTGTCCTTGAGAAGCTGCTTTGGAAAGTTCATCTGGTTGTTTTTTTTTTTTCAAGCTCAGTTTAAAGGCACAGAAAAGGCACAGTACTACTTTTTGGGCACAGAGCATGATAGGGGATACACCTGATAGAGTCACCCCAAGACACAAACCAAATACAAGTGGCATGTTGCAGCATTTCTTGTAGAGGCTTTCAAAATTAGAGTAACTGGAGTAATAGCAGCTTGGCAAATGAAGAACTCTCATTGGATCTGTGCCTGGGGACTCTTGGGCTGCAGGTGCCCGTAACATCACATAATGTAGCCAAAGGTCTGGGTCATGGAGAGGCCCTCAAGGTGTGCACATCTGAGAAATAACACTGTTTGTAAAGGCACTAATGCATGGTGTTAGGAATATCTGCTTATGCTTATACTGGCATTATTGTCTTCAGACAGATCAGTTTTCATCTTTGAAATGTACATGTAACTCTTAGTCATAATCGTGGGGACTTGTTTATCATTTTGAAATAGGAAGGTTGGCTCAGTGTGTGGTGTCTGGTTTAGAAGCCTCTAAAAAGAGAGGTTTATGTGATCTTCGAAGCATTGGTCCGATGGATGAACACAGGTTTCTTGAAAGCAGATTAATACAATTTCAGTGAATATGTAGGCTCTAGATGCTGGTGTTATCTCTTGCTCTTTCTCAAGAATGAAGAGAAGTAAGCTTCTGTATTTAATATTTATTGTGTGTTTTGTCTAGTGTAGTATTTCAGAATGAAATTTGCCCAGGTACTTTGGTTTCTCAGTGCATTTTACTTGGAAAAAATAGTTAATATGCTTGTCTAAAACTCCCCCCAAAACCCTGCAAAGCTTGTCTAAACCAGACTTACTGTGTGTCTGGAATGGAACCACTATCAGACTTTACAAGTGGCTTTCCAAGTGACTTGAGAGTATAATGGAAATTTTTGTAAACATGAAGGACAGTTTCTGGATTACCTTCTGCTCTTTCTGTCCTATTGTAGGTAGTTACAGAAAGTGTTTGTATTGCATATCGGTTTTCATATCCATGTAAAGTAGTTAACCTTTTTGAGACTTAGGAGGTATCCATGCAGGGTGTTAGCCAGTTTATTTACATGCACAATTTATCTTGTCCTCAGGTCCTTTCTGTAACATCCTATTTTCAATACTTTTATAGGCATACATTGTCTCCTCTTCCCGTTGATTATTTGCAACCGTCTGAAAGATCCCTAACTGTTACCTTGCATCATGGTTCAGTTGCCCATAAAGATCCTTGCATGCTTGGTTTCGACTTGGTGACATGTATTGAACTGTGAGTATTAGGACAATACAAAATGGTTTTTTAAGTCCGTTAGAGTTCAGTTTGGAATTCTGTCCATGCTCCAAACAGGCTTGATCAAACCTTTCAAGTAGAAGAGTGGCATCTTCTAACTTGTGTTTAAGTTAACCATACTAAGCAATTCAAGTAGTGCTTATGGTGGGAGGAGGATTCTGATGAAAAAGTACAAAACACGAGAGGAAGTTTGCTTAGACAAAAACCTCTGTGCTGCCACTTGGCCACAGCACCAGTGCTCATATTGCTGAGCTAGGTGTAAAATTGCAAGTTACAGATACAGGTTTGGGGTTTTTTGGACTGGTTGTTAAGATTACAGTAGGGTGTTTTTAAACACAGACATCAACTTACTGTTTTCAGAATAGAACACCTGGAAGAACCAGAGCTGAAGAAGTTTCCTGAAGTGGTGTTTGGTTTCATGGCTCCAAGCATAGTTGTGATCAGTACTCCAAATTCCGAATTTAACCCTTTGCTTCCAGGAGTGATGTTATACAGGCATCCAGACCACAAATTTGAGTGGAACCAAGCACAGTTTCAAAGCTGGTAAGGTACTGAACATCATATGCTGACAGCTCTGGGTGCCCAGTAGTGTGAGAAATGAATGGTTATGCATTTTCAGAATGGCTCACTTATGTGGTTTTCTGTCAGTGAAATGTCACCTCCTGATTTGGTGGTTTCTTTACTGTTGAGAATAATTAAGCGTATTCTGAGAGTTTTGTGTTTTATGGTGGTGGTGAAGTTGGCTTTTACTGTAACTGCTCTGCAAAAAAGATTTAAAACTTTTACTTACTTTTTATATATCTTTATTACAATTAACGCAGTTGAAGTGTAGGGTATCAATTAACCTTTTTGCATAACACCCTGCTATAGAAATTCTTTATAAAATCCAAGAAATGTGCTTGCTATGTATGGTGTGTAATCAAAGCACTCAGAATATGCAAGCGGATTTATCAAATAACCACAGCAGTGGGGCATGTTGAACACGGGTAAGGATAGTTTAATGGATCATGGCACAATGAGGGATTTCACGCAAATCGTATGCACATGAGAGAGGATTACGTAAGATCTATCTTACCCTTAATATCAGTAATGTAATAAAAATAAAATAAAGAGGGAGTGGGATGCTGTGATAACATTCAACTGTCAAGCAGTTGTGGAAGAAAATATATGGTACAGTAAAGAATGCCATACCTCAACAGCCAACTCTTGTGCATCTATCTTGGAAGTTTTGCCCCTTAAACTATGTTGTTTCTGCCATACATTTTTAAGTATCCAGTGATTTTTGTAGTAAATAGTTTTGCAAAGCTGGAAGCATATATTTTTCCCTACATAATGATACTAAAACCTGTCTGTTATTAGCTACCTTAGAATACCTTAGCAACAATTTCTATGACTTCATTTAGATGTTGCTTTTAGATAGATGTGAATTAAAAATACTGACATCACTGAAGAAATGGGGCAGTTCTGGTTCCCTGCCCCATCCCTTTGTAAATGCTGGCTGGTGCACTCCAAGATAGTTTTCATTTAGATGTTACGTACACTGTTGTAACCGTGGTTAGGTAGGTTTTAGTCTTTATATATTTACAACAAACCACACTTTCTCTAGTAACTGGTCTCTTGTGGTTTAGGGGTGTGTATATTTTTTATGGGCTCTTCTCAAATAGTTTTGTTCTTGAAAATCGGTAGTTTTTAGCTGACTCCCAAGTTCGTGACTAAGCAACTGTGAACATTAACATTCTGTGCACATATTTTAGAAGAAACAGTAATATTTGGATGGCTAAATTACTGATACTAAATGATTCAGACTATGGTAGGCATCTTACTGCTCTGATACAACAAGCTTTGACAGTGCTTATCTTCAGGCACGGGAGTATTGTTAGAGAAATTACGTTCAAGCCTTCGCAGCCTTAGAGTCTTGCTTCTCCTTAAGAATGCATCTTTATCACATGGAAAGATGACTATTTCAGATAATTGGAATAATTTGTCTTTCTTAGGGCTCTAGAGACTGCTAGATGCTATGGTTACTCAGTGGAGTTTACTGGTGTAGGGCACCCACCAACAGGAATGGAGAAGGCTGGGTTTTGTACCCAAATAGGCGTGTTTATTAGAAAATATCCTCGAACTGGTGAAACTGAACAGTCTGAGAAACCCACTGAAGCAGTTTACAAAACAGTAAGTATGATTTTCCTCCTTTAGAGGTGTGAATAAAGAGTAAAGTTGTCTATGACTGCCTGTGAGGTGTTGTTACCGTGGACTACTGCTACTATCCAATCCTTGCTCCAACTGTCACCAGAACAAGAGAGTCTCATTCTTTGTGTTTCCAGTTGTACAAAGGCCTTAAACTGTCAGGGTATTTGCCAAATAACAATATGGATAACCATTCTTATCTCAAGATACTGCTATCCTTAGAATGAAATTTCTCCTTTCTGCCAGCTATGTTTCCTCTAGTCATTAATTTTATTTATTATGTGGCTGTTGGCAATGATACAGATTTTTCAGATACATAAAAAATAAAAAAGCGTTTCTAACTAAATACCATGTGGTATAAATCAAACTTTATTCAGAGTTGACATGAAGTAATAATGCAAAAATAAATGCACTGTTGGGCTTTTTTTCAATTTTATGAGGCCTTAAATTATTTGTTTCAGTGAACATACTCTAATATTTCAGCTCTTTGTGTAAAAATATATAAGTATCTTCAAATGACTTGTGACCTGAACTAAAACATAAAGTGGTGTTATGGTGTTATCTTTAATGGCTTCCAAGCTATAAAAACACTTGGAATTTCTGTATTTGAAATTTCTATGCATGTGAAATGTCACCTGTCATCTACTGCCATTAATAGAATCATGAAGTGCTCTTAATGCTCAACAAACTTGGAAATACATCTAGGACATGTACTAGAAATTGCTTTCATTATCTCCTGTTACAGAGTCATTTTGGAGACAGTTTTGACATGGGTATCCTTTGAGTTTAAACAAGAGTGTTAATGTGTGTTTCTTATCAAGTTTTTATTAGGTAACTAATTTATAGGAATAAATCAACATTTCAAGATGTAATTGAAAACAGTGGAACTTCACTGGTAGTGTGTTGGTATAAAGCACTTCCTAGTAAACTGGTGGGAATGAGATTGCCTGCTTAGTTGCCTGAATTGCTTTGGAGTATAGCTCAGTGTAGAACACACTACACGTTCACAGATTTTGATGTCACAATTTATTTTTTTAGCATTCCCTACAGCTGTGAGAGCACATCTAATGTTTTACTCTGAAAACAATAAGTGAACATGCTATAGTTTTGGTTTCCAGATGACAGTTCAGAAGTAGTTTAGAATCTCCATCACTATGGAAATGTCCCCAGAACCTCATAATGAGTAATGTGAGAAGTAAAAGAATTATTAAAAAGAAGTAAAGAATTGCAGGGCTTTACCTTACCTGATCAACAAGTGTAGCTTGCAGGTATAGCCTGCTGGGTTTTGAGGTGTTTTTTTTAAGTTCCATTAACTGCCAGTGTAGTTGTAATGTAGAAAACCAGTTCATATTGCCTAGTTTTTCTGTTAAGTGAAAATGTTTAACAAGCAAAACAAGATTGAATAAAAAACTATATTCACATTTTAGAAGCTTTTTTGGACAGCAAATGTTAAAATCTCAGCTTGTGATAGTGATAAATATTTTATATATTCTTGTATATTGTAAAGGTCTTCAAAGCAGTGTACCCAAGTCTTAAAGATGAGAAGTACTTGCAGAATGCAGTGATCAGTGAAGTTATTTTCACAGCCCAAATCATTAAGCACCGTTTAATGTCAAAACATCATGAGTATGGTGATGATCCTGAGAGAAAATCCAAATTCCAGCCTTCAATGGACTGTTTTTCAGACTGTCTTGGAAAACTGGTTGTTGAAAAAAACATGGAACCATTTGTCAGTGGAAATGAGGTTTACATACCCCTTGCAACAATCTTTTCTTTTCCCAAAGTGAATCGACTTTGTGGTACCTTTGAGAAGTTATGCAAGCTTATTGCTGGCAAGGTCACACTGAACAGTGATGGTTCTGCTGTGATGTTCAATATTGAACGTGAAAATGAAGAGAATTAGATCACAGATTTGTCATACAAAGTTCAGTTAACGTGATGAAAGTGGTTTTTTTTAGAAGCTGTCAAATGCTATGTTCTGTATGCTAACTAGACCACACAATCTTTTCTAACCTTCTAGCAGTAGTATTTATCTGTGAGCACCTCTCATTGAGGGCAGGTGAGTGCTTCTGACAAAGGTACCAGTCACTCATAGGGGTTTCAAGTAGAGTATCAGGGGATAAAAGGAAATTCGTTCTCCTGAAGAAAATGATGTATTTCTGTTTGCTTTCTATTGCCTTATTGTAGCTATCATTACTAGATTGTTTTTGGTAGTCTCTTAGCTTCAAGGATAGTTTGTTTTATCATATACTTTGTTGTGCTGAATAATGTGAGTCAAACATAGGTTTAGGGCAAGTTTTTTCTTAATTTCTATAAAATGTATAGATGCCTTTTTCAAGATGAGTATATAGCCTCGATGAAAACCAAATGTTGTTCCACCTGAATTGAAATAGGAAACTGGCATCTTTGTTCTGTTTTTGAAAAAAAATTAAAAAATTTAAAGAACTGCTGTAATTGTGAATGCTAACCTGGCTCTGGTGTACCTGAAAAATTTTTCTGTGTTTTCATGTGCAGCTGTTGTTCAAAACTGTAAAATCCAAACAGACTAGATGTAAAAAATTTAACAAGAACAAAACCCCGCAACACAACCAAAAAAACCCTCCAACACCACCATCAAGAAAACAGTGCAGTATCCTGAATATAAGGGAAATAAGGTGGATAGCTCTTGTTTGGTTTTGGTCAGAATAGTTGAACGGAATACTTCTGGATCAGTTTTATAAATTAAAAATTTTCCTTCTACATTAGAAAAAGAATGGGATCTCAATGACACATTTTCCTGATCATATAGATGTCACTGAAACTGTGTGAAAGCACAGAAACAGAAAAAAGCAAAGCATTTAAAAAAGAAGTCCTTAACTGGAAGAGAAACTGAAATACATTCAAACTGCCAGTTAAGTTTGTCATTTTTTTGCATTAAAAAAGAGACAATTGTTTAGGTACATATTCCAAACTGAAGACATGAGTTTATTGAATGTCTGAGAGATTTGTATTTAAATACAGTTTAAAAATGCCATAATCCACCAGCACATCCCAAACAGTTTACAACATGTAAGTCTCCAGTATTCATATAACACAGTTTACAAAAAGGAAAATGCAACACCTCAACGTGAAGGTTATGTTCCACTTAAATGATGCACAATTAGATAATCACTTTATGAAGAGTTCTAAGTCAAGTCAGAAGAATAAATTACTAGGATATAGTTTTATGAAAAGCTGGATTTCTATGTCAACTTCCCTACTATTTAAAAGATCTGCTCAGGCAAGAAGATACTGTTTCTAGTAAACAAATATCTAATCTGTGATAATTAGCTGTGTTGTTTAACATAGAATGCAATGGGCTATGGAAATTCCCTTGAGAATTACATAAGTAGCTGTACAGTGTTTTTTAAAAGTCTGCTTTCCTCCAACTACGTGTAGTTTTCCTAATAAATGTAAGTAAACTACCATTTAACTGCTACTGGTTTTAACAGATTTGTCAACAAAATTTTGTTTAAAATTCCTGTGGAGAACAGAAACTGATAATACCACACACTTCTATTAAGAGCAGCTAAAATAGAATCTTTGTATTAATTCTTTTACCTAATTAGACACTTCAGAGAGATTATAATTAACAGTAGAAATAAAAGTATACAAGTACCAAAACTGAGAAATAGCTCATATTCATATTCAATAACAGTATTCTAGCTTTAAAATCTGAAATTTCCTTAAAAATACAAATACAAATTTAATAATTCTGCTATGGATTTCTGGAAAACCAAGTCTGCTTTTCCTTATTTAACCTATTAAATATGGCCTACTTTCACTTCAATAAAAAGATGTCATACATCACTCTGAGAAAAATTTGAAGCATTCTGAGCTTTCAGAAGTGGCCACACTCCTTTTACTTCTTCCAGGCCTTAACTGCTAAACAGTACCACTAAATGTAAAAAAAAATTAAGTCATTTGCAGTTTACAATTACTTACACCTATTTGTTACCTAACACATCCCTTTAAAAATGGATTCTTTCATATTCTCAATGAAAATTTAAAGAGCTCTTTCGTGCCTCTCAGGCAAATTTCTACTTGTGCAAATTTAAATACAGTACATTGACCTAATGTAACAGTGGACAGATAGCAAAAGAAGAAGCGTTCAACAAAGCTGTTGCACACCAAGACTTTTTCAGTGTGCAGATTTGTCTACAATAAAGTGCTTCTCTTAACAAGTTATATTAATAATAGTATAGATGTTTACCTAGTTTTAAAGCTTAAATTCCTTAGTAAATTGTTTAATCTCCCTGTACACCCCCAATCCCACAAGGCACATTCAAGACACAAGCAAAGCACTGACTGTGAAGGATTAAACTACAATAAAAAACATTAAGTGGTAGTAAACTACTGACTAGGTTTGTAAACAGTACCATCCCATTGAGTCTCAATGTTCATGCATTATCGAAGTGAGTTTCTGTGGGAGCAGCTGCTGAACTCCAGATTTAATGATCAAGGCGGCTTTCTTGATAATACACTACTGCGCCTTAGTGTTTTGGTGTGGAATCCCACTTTTTTCATCACTTGAACAAAAAAAATGTCACATTTGATTTAAATGTCACATTTAAACCTGTAGATTTAATTTACAGTTAACACAACTGAGTAGTGGCTGGTTTAGATTGATTTAGTTTTGGGGCTTTGTTTTAAATATCTGTGACATTCACCTCTTCTGCTGAACATTACAATGAAGTTGTGCTCAGTACTCTTAAAGAGAAGGTTTTGGTTATGTTAAAACACAGCTGGCCTGTTTTTTGGAGGCCATAACTTTGACCTGATAAAAAGCTGACTCGATATGAAGAATTAGATTCTGTAAAACTAAAAGGGCATGTAGGATCAAATTGAGTAATTAATTTTTTCAGGTTCTTTTACGATCAACTTTGAGAGGTTTCTTTAGAAAAGACATTATGAACAAGTCCACCACAAGTGATCTCTTACATAAAATATTGAAATGGGAGTTGTTTCATCATGCTTCCAGATGTTTCACAGAAATTAAGCAATTCCACTAACATCAGACAGAGCTTACAAAAACAGTCCAGGTGCTCTCACAAGGTACACACGGCTAAACATTGCCTTCATACCACAGAAGGTGATGCTCTGTGAGCAAGAGGCATTCCATTGCTTTTCAGAAAAAGATCACATTGAGTTCATTTTGTCTTTCTCAGCTCTTGCAACAGAGCAAACAATACCAGAAGTATCAACACCAGAGCTCCAAGTTTTCCTTGTTTGACATTCCAGTTTAGCGTTTTATCACCACCTGCTCATATGCTCCAGATCCTACTCTGAAAGTTTGAAAAAAGTTAGTTGAATGTCAATTTAAATGGAAGCTAAATAGCAAGTATCACATCTCAGCAAGTGTATTGTTTAGACAACCCAACCAACCAAGAGCTCTCCCAAAAAAACCCCAACAAAACCTCTCCACCCAAACAGCAAATACCAAACTGGCTAAATGTGAAGGGTAGAAAACATTTGTCATTATCACCATGTCATGGAGTCACCTACACTTTAGTGCATTAAAGAGATTTTGTTGTACTACAGTCAAAGTGAACGAAAACTAATGTTACTGAACAAGTTACTGCTGGACTTCACTAGAGTTCTTAAACATCACCTTTAGGGTATCCCTCCCCACAGCTATATCATACGCAGCTAATACTCTTTATATACATTTATCCATAAACAGATCAATGTGTCTGAAAAACCAGAACGTGGTCGTCATCTTACATTAAAATATAAGAAAAACGTCTTTAGTCTTTTGCTCACTCTGAATTTTAAGCTAAACTGTCTCACCTCCCACGTGACAGCCCATACGGGGTGGTTTTCCACAGCAAATTGCAGTACTGTGTAAAAAATTATTAGGGCAAGCTCTGCCTTAGTGCAGTATTGTGCCTGGACTGTTCTGGCAACTGCATTAGGACAGATCTCCGTATGCTACTGGAATGTTTTCTGTACCCATTCATGTGATCCTAGACAGACAGTGGTGTGCCCAGTTTGCACATAAGCCAGTGAATCATCTTTTAACCATCAGTATTGCATGCAGGTATAAAATGCAATTATTTTATGACTTTCAATATATTATCAGCTGCCTTTATACCTAAGTTCATAGTAATTACTGACATACTGAGGATATTCTAATTTCTTGAGCTAAAAACGTTGAGTTACATTGGACTGCAGAAACCCAGTATTAGAGCATACTCTTGCCTGGCTTTCATGCTTTCTCATCTGAAGATTAACACATTCAGGTCAAGTCATATCAGGGTATTTGAAGAGGGTTTAGAGAAGAGAAAAATGTCTCTGGTTCTAAACTACAAGATAATCTGAAGCAGATTATCAAAAGAAAGAGTTTAGGGCTGCAGATAGTTGAAAGATGAACAAACCATTGAAACATGTAACAAATGGAAACAGGATTTGTGAGGAAAAACTAAACTGAAGAAAATTAGGCTTGTTATCAGGAAGATATAACAGTTTGATACTGTAAATGTAGATATATAAAACACTTTAAATTTTCTTCCCACTCCAGGGTAATGTAGTAAGGCTGTAGAGCTCACATTTGAAACCAGTGTCTGTTTCCTGTGTCCATACTGAAACATTGCTTGTATCTGAAAACCTTGGAACTGAGACTCTTCAGAAGCTCTGAAAGTTACAGTTCTTATGGCTGACACATCAGTCCTGTTTTAAAAACTGACAATCTAGATCTTTTGGTGCTTTTAAATGATACAGAATAGAAAGATACAAAGATGAAGACTGTAGCTACAGAATAACTGCTGTATAAGATGCATTTCTATTTAGTATTTCCTATGGTTTAGTTGTTCAGGCTACATACCTGTTAGGTAGATGGTGGTTTCCAAAAGAAGTGCTTCCACCAGGGCCCACAAATAATCTTAAACCTTCTTCTAAAAAGGCAAATGAATTAAAATATGTTAGCTTTCTTTAATGTTGCCCTAGCTAAATCTAAGTAATTTTAAATCTACTAGTTCTGTAGCTGATACTTTCAGATGCAAGTACTTAAAGTAATGAAGAACCAACTCCTACATGGTGTAGGTTGGAGGAACTACCTTTGTCATAGATTTGCACCTGCTTTTTTAGGCTTAAGGTAATGATCTGGGAAAGCTCTCTAAGTCATGTGAGGGTATTTTCAATTTCTGGTAGACAAGATGAAGCAGAAAATGTAGCAATCCATGTGCACAGTCTTTATGAATACAAACTAGAGAGACTGTGAAGAGAGTGGGTTTTCCTAAGGCCTGTAATGTACATCAATTTTCCCTAAGCGTCCTTATTGATCTCCATACCTTCTGCACTTGAGTCTAAACTGAAGTCTTGACTCTGGAGTATTTTTTCAACTATATCGTCAGCGTCAACTCTGGTAGCATCAACCCTCTTCAGCTGTGACTCCACAGAGTCTTGCTTTACAGGACGTCTGCAAAAATAAATATACATAGAGCTCTTAGACATGATAAAGTAATTTACTTGTGCTAGATAAGGCTTTCAGATTAAGTGTACCTGCATTGTTTTCCTGATGGTGCATCTTCACTAGATGTGTCAATATCACCTTCAGTTACTTTTGGCTCAGTCTCTTCACATGGCTCTAGAATACTTCCAGTTCCTGTTGAGGTACTTCCCACTGAGGTACTCCCCACTGAGGTGTTTCTCCTGTGGCAGAGTTCAGATAGACTGGATGATCTAGAGTGACATGTGCTATATCCTGTTGAGAAAATGCAGGAGAGAGGGGTTAGGTATGTTCTTGACAGGCCAGGTCCATCCTGAAAGCAGAATTTGTGTTTTGTCTTATGAAGGGACTTCAAAAACGCCCTATGAATGTATGTGCATACATCAACTAGACAACTGACTTCAGGTTTTGTATTCTAGCACATGCCATTTTCTTTTCGTTCTAAGTAATTCCTGTTTATATCATAACAAATAGAATGAAAAATACCATCCCCTTCAGCTTTTAGAGCTAAGTCTCCATTTTTTCACTCATGGAAGAGGTAAAAATCTCATTCAGCTATGTTAATTGGAGGAAGTGAAGGCAAAAAGCTGCCTTGCATCCTAAGAGACAACCCGGTGTAATTTTAAAAGGGAAAAATGTTACCCTTGCCACACCTGAAACTCCTAGGAAAAAGCTTTCAACTCAAACCCTTTTTAAAACATGAAGTCAACTTATTTTCTCCTGTCTAAGCCTGTGAAAGAAAAATAATCCCCAAAAACTCATAACAAAATTGTGAACAGCTACCTGACAGTTTTGATTGCTGACTTGCATAGCTTGATGTTCTGGAATGTCCACATGCACCAAGTTCATCTGGGACTGAGGCACTCTTTGATGAGACATCTGCAACATGTGCAAGTCAGACAGTGTTCCTAAAGCCAACTTTATTGCTACTTTGCCTGTAATCTTGATTAGATTCAAAAGTCTTATTTCCCAGAGGGATTAGAGATTTGACACTGATTTTCTACAAACCTTTTGGAGACTGAAGTGCTGCAAAAATACCATGCATGTTAATGAATATACATTCTTTAAAAAAAAAAAGTCATAATATGTATCAGAGCAAAACAGAGAGTACCACTGGGTTAGAAAGATTTGTATGAAATGTAGTTGTAGATTTGTCTAGTGTTAATATTAAAAAGATGACCATCCTTTCTCCAGTATCATAGTAGAATGTTGTGCCAGATGTTTTCTGTCTGAAAAGCTAACCTGCTTAAAAACTTCAGCTGTGTTTGAAGTAGAAACTCACAAGCCATGTAAGAAAGTTCCTCTGGAGGCCAACTGTCAGCATCTCTTTCAGATTTGAAGTATTTTGTACATCTCCTTGAAACTATGAGGCCAATGATAAAAGCATTGAAAAATTAAGAGCATTATTCTATACCTGCTATACCCAGATGTGCTACTTTTAAGTTTTCTCCACCTTTCCTGTCTTCATGCAAAGACTCTGATTCTCCAGCAATTGCTATAGATGTTGCTGTGGAAGGAGGCCTGTAAGAAAAAGGTGGTTAAGATTTGCTGTACTTCTGTTGTAATCCCTCCAAATTGATCAGCACATAATTTTCCTTTCAAATATGTTGGCATAATTCATACTGTGCATCAAGTTAACAGACCTACAGTTCTTTTCTGAAAACATGCTGCCTAGTCCCCTGTTGAAGGAAATGAAAGAAAAAGAAGCTTTTGCTGTTGAGCTTAAGGACATTTTACAGAATCAATCTTCTCAGTCCTCAGGCTTCTGGAGATCCTGGGAAAGGCTTTTCCTTTTCTGAAGACTGGTGGAGTGATGTCTTAAATTTGAAGTTCTTTCTTATGTTTGTTAAGTGTATGAATCACAGGACAGTTTACATGCTAAGAATATACGTAATTCAGAACTTGATGGAATACATGTAAAGGTGGTAAGTTAAAAAAACCCCAACATGCAGAACAGTTGGCCAAGTTGGCTTGTGTGCTGTGACATACTCCTGGCTTTGTTCCATCCCTGTCATAGGACAGGAAATGATTCTGGGCTGATAACCCTCCCAGCTCCTAATAAAGGGGTCTATGAGCCATCTCCATGTATTGCCCTCTAAATTTTACCTCCTACGAAATAAAAAAGCATCGTGTATGACATTATTTATATTTTAGTTCAAAATTAAAAGGCTTTCAGTAAACCTTAAATGCTTGTTTGAGTTAATACCAAGACCCAAAGGGAGATTTTATTAAATTACTAAACCTCTTAGTTTGTGCAAAAGAAACTAATTAGAAAATGACAAAGCGCAAGCAATCTCTTGTGAGCAAATACAACCAAAATACATTTCAAGATGTTTCCTACAGGTTTCTTTATGCTTTGTTATTTTCTGCTTTGGGAACAGACTGTTGGTCTGCATACAAATGGGTGCTTGTTGACATTTTTAGATTTGACATATTCAATAAATTAGTCACTGTCTTCATGTAGAGTAACATAACGCCTCTTAGGTTATGTTTGAAAGTAAAGAGAGAGAGAAAAAAGCACTTCTAGAAATACAGTGCCTGTGTGACTTAACTGCCTAACATACTTTTGAAAGCAAGAACTGAATGGTTTCAGGGATATCATCCTAGATCAAACACCAAGGCTTCTAGGCTTCTTCATAAAATATGTAGTTGATTCCAGACTGTGAAACTGTTTTAAGGTTTATTTTTCCTTCTACAAAGGACATCTGGATTAGATAATTTTTTTGTTCTGTTTGTGTTGAAAGTTTATGTTCCAGGAAATGGTTATATCACCAGTTTGGAAGAAAATGCCAAATCTGAATAATTTGAGTTAGAGATTTTTCCTAGGGATTCACAAAGCTATTTAGGTACTAATTTCAACTCCTTCAGTACTAGGCAGTAAAAAACAGAAATACACTGCTTTGTTAGTATCCAAGACTAATGATTTTAGCCTTTGAGGAATTGTTTATCAGTTCCAGTGCTGTATTTGTTAGTAGGTCTGACTCTAAAGTAAATCTACTAAAGTTGTTCTGAAGTAAAAGAGGTGCTAAGTAACTAGGGACACAGAAAAGTTTTGCCCAATCAGACAAATTCAGATAATACCCTCTTGCTATTTATTCAGTAAGCACCAGATGAGATTCTACAGTGTTCAGTGTTCTATTCTTCTCATTAAAGGTTAGTAGAAGAGAAAAGAAAGGACATGCAGTGGTGCAAGGGGACAGTGAAGAGTTCTGTGGTGCATCACCTAGGCTAGACTGGTACAAAACCACAGCACAACTATTACACTTCCTTAACTGCAGATTAAGGACAAGGCCAAAGGATCCTCAATGTATAGCAGTGCATTTTCCTAGCTACCTGCCCCCTCAGGGGTTACCTCTTGCATCTTTTACTAAGTTGCAGAATGTCTCTGCTAATGAACTATCTGTAAGTGCTTTCTCTTGTACTAAGTTGTATCACACTTCTGTTGTGTTTGTTGCAGTCTTTTTTGCAAATGAATATTTGAAAATCACCTGAGACTTGTGAATAAAAGGTATAGCAGCACCTTTTCCAGACACAAGTATTAGTCAGATCACCCTGTCCCAAGTATATTTACATAAGGTTGCTGCAGGAACAGCTTCCCTGAAGCGGTTTTTTTTTTACATTACAGATGTACAGGCGAGTATTCTGTGCTTGATACTAAGTATCTAACAGCAAGAAGATCTATGACACTTCTACTGGCCGTTTTACCATGTTAGTCATTATTCAGCTACCATTCCATTTATTTGTGCCTTTTTTTTTTTTAAATACTGTTGCCAGATTGGAGAGATGTAAAAACACAAATTAGAGGTGTAATTCTCAACAGGAATGTACAATCAAAACACCACTCCACAGAGATTTTTTACAAACTTACGTTTTAAAGCACGGGTCTCCAGACATCAGCTGCATGTTGATCAAAACCTACACATAAAGAAAACAAAATCCACCATAAGGAAAAAAAAATTGGTCCATGACACACACATGGTCATGTAAGTAAGTTGTATTTGCCATAAATGTTACATTTAAGGAAAATAAAATGCCATCATCACATATGCAAATAAACACACTAAGGCAAACAACTACATATTTTTTCTTAGTAGGCATACACACAACACAAAATACCATTTAAAGTAAGATAGTTACACATATGAGATTCTGAAAAAGACAAATATATCAAGGAGAAGCTTAGAATTATTAATAATTAAGATGGCTTCAAGGGAAAACCAAGCCAAGAAACCTAAAACATGAATGAGCAAACAGAACATTGTTTAGACCAGTGGGTGCTGAAGTATGTTCTTTGCTGAGGGTGTTCAGCAAACTGCTGGCTCTCGGGACAGGTTGTGCTAACATCAGAGACACAGCAAAACCACACAGGGCAAATAAGCCATAGGACACAGTGCATTGAAGGCAGGTCAAAGGCATCAATTGCAAGTGTTCTGGACAGTCTGTGACTGTCAGAGAGATCAGAAAGTCTATGCATAGACTGTAGCTGAATAATGTGGGAAATTAATCCCAGTGTCCCAGTAGGAAAAGAAATTTTTTTAAAATTACCTGAAACATTCTCAATGGAATTATTTTCAGGTTTATGGAGTTTATTCAGTTTTTTTAACTCCCTGGACTAATGGAATAGAATGTCAGAGTGGGTTTCTTGCAAGAATTCTCCCCAGCAGTTGCAGTGATTACTATCAAATAGAAAACAGGAAAATCCCAGCAGTCATGGAGGTACTGAAGATGGTTTGTACATAAATAAGCCAATTAATTGATTCAGAAAGATGCACAGAAAGTTGCCCAGTCTTGAAGATACCATATATTAATTTGTTCATTTTTCATCTTCCCTTAGACTAGGAACACCTTTTGAAAGCTTTTCTTTTACAGCTATCCAGCTCCATTTCAAAGAGTAGGATAAATTCTATTTTTGACTGTGGATTTTAATGATTGTCTCTAAACAACACTTTTGGTTTTACTTTAAATAGCTTTCCTTCCAGAAAGAGGTTCAGCTAATAAGTTTGAAATTCCATTAAGTGCTTAATAATACTACTTGTTCTCTGCTTTATTGCTGTAAGTATGATAAAGGAAAGACATTACTTTGAGAATGGAGTTGTCTTGTCTTGTATTTTTGGTATCATAACCTTCCAGTAAACAGCGACGAGTGGTATTTCCCGATCCAGCAAACTCTGCTAGATTTAGATCTGCAAATCCCAGCTGTTAAGAGAAAATGACAAAGTTAGTAGTAAGCATTTGGCTAGATTAAGGTACTTGCTAATTACACATTGAGTACCACTCAATAGCAGTTTCTTTCAAATATGTATAAGAGGATGCCCGTTAAAGGGAATGGACCAAGGCAAAAAGCAGAAAAAACTCCCGAGTGTAAAATCCAGCATAGTTCTATTTTCAATTAAAAATTTAAAGTGCCAAGAGAAAAAGAATGAGGAGAGTTTTATTTATTTTTTAATGTAAATGTAAATGTTTACTTTTACTAACCCTTTCTGCATACCAGCCTGAAAGAAAAAAAGTTTCGGTGGTATAACATTGTTATTAAACACACTGATAGAAAGTTCCAACAGCACTGTGTCCCTATAATGCACATAATGAAATCATGGGTATTAAGTACTGTTCTGGAATTAGTTTAAAAGGGCATAAAATGGCAAGAAAGAAAAGCTTATCTGTAGGCAAAATTAGCTACATCTCAATTTACCTTTGCATATGCCTTTCCTCCTTTTAATTCCTAGGAAAAAAAAAAGGAAAAAAGACACACCATTAAGCCATTAAATATACTGACTCGGGATTTTTCTTTGGGTTTTTTTGTTTGTTTGTTTGTTTGTTTAGGAAAGCAGGTATTAATCTTTATTTTAAAATACCTCACCACACATCTGCTAGACTATGCTGTTGTCATTTAGACCTTAATATTCATAATGCCTTTGGAGCAGGCCAGCAAGACACTGTTGTCTTGGAGAGAGGAAGGGCAAGTGCCCAATGCCAGCTGGCATTTGGCTCTTAAAAGGTCTGGCCCCAAAGGTAGGATGTTCTGCATGGAAAATTCTGGCACTTAGCACAGTTCAAGGCTTCTAAGCTTACTGCTGTTTAATGGAAGTATCAATCAAGGGCTAACTTTATTAACACTGAGAGGTAATTCCTTTGCTGCTCTGCTGGAAAAAGGGTTTTCTTCAATAAGAACATAAAACCCCCATGAATTAGTCAAAGTAAAGTAAGTAATAACATTACTACAGAATTTTGACTAAAGGAATACCTGGTGTGATTGCAGCTAAATTTTGCTTTATGCAGTTTATCAAACATTCAAAAATTAAAATAAAACAAGGAAAGAAAGAGGAAAGAGAGGGGGGAAAAAAGCTGCTTACCTTCCGTACAGACACCCTGCAAGTGCAAGTATCCAAAATCCCTGTTGTGGCACTGGCACTGATTTTACACATAAAGAAGAACTTTTTCTTCCAGCGGACACAATTTGCCTGTACTACCTCCCTGCAAGCAGAGAGCACACGCTCAGTGATAGTTGCACATACATTCAGAACCATACACTGCAGTAATACAGCTCGAGAACGAACACTGGTTAAGTGTTTGTAGAGTGGTCACTTCATGCAAATTCTGTTCCAAGGCCTGAATAATAATAATAATAGTAGTAATAATAATCCCCCATTCTGCTCTTAACAGTGTAGCTTGACTAATAACTCTTTGAAACCTTGACCTTGGTATTAGACCTCCAGAAGAGTTCAACAGCCGTGTGTTTTTGCAAATGAATGAGAGCGTAATTTCTGCACTTTGCCTCAGGAGAGTAAAGTCTTCCAGAACATTAGCTCCCAGGCACTGTCTCCCAAGCTGCTGAGCTTTGCAATGTGCTCAAGATAGCATCTTTGACAAGTAGTTTTTCAGTTCAGAGAAAAGGAGCATCATACAAGCAAAACTGCATAAATTTGAGGCCTGGAAAAGCAGAAGGGAGATGATGTGCAATAACCGGACACAAAGTAATACACGTTGGGCAAATGAGAATTTCAGCTACATACTGTGAGCTTGTCTTTTGAGAGCAAAATAAGCTGACACATCTGAAGAGATCTGTTTCTCACAGGAGGATAACAATCTGAGAGTATGAGGCAGCTGAGAAAAAAGCAAGATGTAGGATGCTTTCAGTTATGAATGTCAATTTATAAGGCTCAGACAGAACACATTCTGTTTGGGTAACTCTGACCAAGAACAGACTCCAAAATGAACAGGTACAGGGGGGACAACTAGGAAACCCCTGTATCTTAAAAGAAAAAAATACATCTAATAAAAATACACTGGTGATTCAAATACTTCAGAGGCCAAATAACTTTTAAGTCAAATGAGAAATGGTTAAGACCAAAATGAAGCATAATCAAACACCCATTTAAAACTGAAAGTTAGAAGGTCTCAAACCACAGAGCAAGTTTCTAGAACGGCTTTCAAATAAGAGAAGGAGATGCATAGGAAGTCTTTACTGTATTTTACTACAAGGTTGGGCAGTTTGTCACTAACAGGGGACATAAGGACTGTGATTCTGAGGACTTGTCTCAGTAATCAAAAGTTCTTTTCTAGCCCCATGTTTCTAAATTCACAACCTGGAACTGTGAAGAAACTGACGATTTTTTCTACCACTCTAATCACTGAAGTACAGTCTTCACATACAAAATATTTCTCCTTTTTCCTCCTCCATTTTTCTAATACCTACATTCCTATGTTTTATACTAACTTCTGACAGCAGCTTATTATTGAAGAAGCAGTTTGACGTCTTTAGCAGACAGAATTCTGTGGTTGTGCATAAGCTGGAGCCAGACTTCATCATGTGTATAGAAAAAGGAAGAATTGCAGGGTGCTCACAAAAGCTCCCTTTGCTGTGCTGGTGAGACTGCCAGCTCCAGTGCTCACTGGCACTGTGACTTCCTAAGGTGGGAATAAGCCAGACTGCCTAAAATGAGTCAGTTTAATTACCACAACAGACGAACAGATTCTGATGATACAACACTGAGTCACATTCAAGCATGTGACCTGAAAGGAACATGCTCTGTAAACACCATGATCTACTCTTTATCTAGTATGTTTTACATTGTAAACTTTCCTGTACTTTGGGGGAAAAAAAAAATCCCATCCTGCTGTCATGTGAGTAATTTAAATACAAAAAAAGAACCAGAATTCAAAAATGGCAAATTACAAATAGTTACATCTCTACTGAAGCAGGCTTAGACAAGAGGACATCAAGTAAAATACACCCTTAAAAGGGATAATTGGTAAGTGCTAACATTTGTGACACATACAAAACAGTGCCACTAAACTGAAAGTGTTCACTTGTCATCCATAAAGGTCACAAAATCCTTTCTCTTTACATCTGTTTGTTATACAAGTAGGACAGCAGTCATCATCATCTTTCCCACCCTCTGCTTGTCACCCAGGACACCAGTGGCTCTGTGAATAACAGCATCACTTCTGCTGCTATTCATCATTTTGCTAAGTTCTTGTAGTGTTTTTACTTCTGTAACATTTCCAGTTAGTAAGTAATGATACTTTTTTCCCATTGAAAAAGTCTTTTTGTAAACTCGTGAAGTCAAAATGATGTGCCAAAATCTTTGTACAACTCAGTACTATGGTTCAAGTTGTTTCTGCTTTTCAGAACAGCCTTCTGCCTCTACAGCAAAGTCAAAGCAGCTGCACTTTCTACAGTTACAGAGTGTTCCAGACATCACTCACGTTGTAGCAAAAGATAATGCAGTGAACATTAAACATATTTTTGCTTGTAAATGCAGGATAAATGTAAGAAACATCTGCTTGAGAAATATAAGTGTCCTTAAAACCTTTCAGGATTTTGAATTTATTTTAACATACCAATACTATAATATGGATATCAAGGTTCAAGTAAGGAAGATAGCATGAAACCACTCTGCTTTCGATAGACTCAAGTCACTCATATCACAGGTCAGGATTTGCAAACAAGAAGTAGAAGTGACAGTAAAAAGGCCTCAGCTGTGGATACTGATGGCCTAATTTTTCCTGCTTCCTTCTCATAAGGATGTCAGAAAAAATGTATCATTAGTTTCTTTCACTGGCACATAAATCAAAAGATATTTGAAAAATTTGTACACAATTAAAAAAAAAAACCCAAACCCAACCAACTGTCCCAACTCCCACTAAACAGTTCTTCTAATTCCACTATATAAAAGAAAGAATGGATGTATTTTAATTCAGGTAATTTTTTAGTACAGAGGAATACCATCTAGCTATTCCCATCATGCTGAAAAAAAAAAGTCAAATAATCAGAACATTTAACTTCAACAGTAACATCTAAGTTTAGAAAATTCTTAGTTAAGTGCAAGGCCTTTAGAAAATAAACAGCTGTATTGATTGGCTGCTATGGAAATGAACCCAGATAACTTTTGGCAGCTGTTTGGGTGCTGCAGGCACGCTGGGGAGTGCTTTCCGTTCTGAGTCAGTTTCCTATGAGCCTCCCGGTCACTTTACCACACGCAAAGCAAAACTAGTTGTTTTCTTAATCAAAGCGTATCTTAGTTACCAAGATGCACTGGAATACATACTAGGCTGTAGTGCTTTGGTATAACTTAATAAATGCTGTCAGTAATGTGTAACCAAGAATAAATTCATAAACAGATATTGTAAGATAAAGTGACTCCAAAGTATAGCGTAAATTACCATCACTGTTTTTTCTTTAGAGGGACAATTTCACATTGATTAAACTCCAAATGCAAGATTTCAGCTTATTAAACAAGACCTTATTTGTATGTATTTCATATACTGTACACAATTGCCACTTAAAATGTTGAGTAAAAGTATTGGATTTTTCTTCTGACCCACAACAGAGAAAAAAAGTAAACTCAAATAAAAGAAACAATAAATCCTAATCCAATCACCTCCTCATCCTAAATTGTTAACAAGTGATGGACTTTTTTTTTTTTTAAGGTGTTTATGTTCATTAGATTGTTTGTTTATGGATAAAATCTATGAATAATGGCTTGTTCCAGCAAATAGCTGCAAATGCAAAAATAGATCACTTTTAAGGACCTTAAGTGTCATTGGAAACATCCCTTCTTGCTAAATGGAAAAGCTTTAGCATGAGAGGTTCTGAAATAAAGAAGCCAAAACTCTTTGTGGACATTTACCTAAAGACTGTGTTCCATTAATCAGAAAATTTACTGAAGTTTTTATCTGAATTATTCTAAACAGCCAACTAGAATCTTCAGCCATAGGGGGATGATTATGTTAAACTGCTTGTGTTTGTAGTCCAGTTATTTTAGATTTATTGGTCACCAAAGAAACAATAGACTGGGATCATTTGTTTTAAGATACCATTCAGTCTTTATATCAGACTATGTTCACATGAAAATACTTCCAGAACTACTTTTGGATTCAGCTGGGTCAGTACACTTCTTTATGTCAAAGAAAGTGGTGTTTGCTTATGCATCTTATAGCTTGTGGACAGAACATGTGTTATCTACTCACTGTACATAACTTGAAAAAAAAAATAGCTTTTTCACTACATGAGGTAAATGAGAACATTATTATCTTTTAAAGCTGATAATTTGATGAGAGAGTCACCTAAGTTTCGGTTGCTTATTTTAGAAGATCTATCATGTTGATGAGACGGCCTGAGAGAAGTGAGGCTGCTGCAGCTCCGCTCCTCAGATGCAAGCAGCAGCGAGGCTGAGGAGGCATTCCCGGGAAGGCCCCGCTCCCAGCCCACGCAGCCGGCCCGCCGCTCACAGGCACTCGGGGCACTCAGGCAGCCTGCACCCACAGCCTCAGCCCACCCCTCGGGATGAGCACGACAGCGGTCTGCTGGATCCATACATACACAGAGACGTGTACGGCTCCCGGGATATCCCGCCTGCCACACAGTCCAGCTTGATCCCTGAGCACACCTGCTCCAGGTGCTGGCACCACGGGCACAGCGGGCTCTGACTCCTGGCTGCCATTTGCTTTAACCCATCTGGACTCTCCAGTTCCTGGCACCCAAGCGCTCTGGCCCACAGTCCCAGAGCCCTGAGACCCACAGTCCCCCTTCCGTGGCTTAAGTGTGCTCACTCTGGCCTCTCCTGTTGCTGGCAGCCCGGGCCCTGTGACACACTCTTGACTCCAGTTGCTGGTACTCAGACATCCCCTGCCCCACAATGCACACTGAACAGAGAGCCCTTCCCCCAGGAAACAGCCACAATGTAGTTCAATAGGAAGATACAACAGA
Source organism: Rhagologus leucostigma (assembly GCA_013397725.1). Classification (NCBI taxonomy): domain Eukaryota; kingdom Metazoa; phylum Chordata; class Aves; order Passeriformes; genus Rhagologus; species Rhagologus leucostigma. Next base: position 25,448 of record VZTD01001820.1, read on the forward strand.
CAGTACTAATTAGAAACAGATTAGACAAACGTACCAACCAGCAAACTATTTACATCCAACTGGCCCTTTATCCTCTTAACTCCCTATTCTTCCCCACACTCGTTCTTCCTCAAACTCATCCCTTCCTCCACCTTTAGTTCCTCCCCAAACTGTCCCACAATAAGCCTCTTCCCCTGTATCCCGTGCTGTGTCTGATAGGCAGCAACTCCCCTCAGTCCAAAACGCTGTAGTGTTAGTTCAATATGATGGGTTTCCTGCCTGGACAATGGGGCTAAGGCTCTCCTGGGACAGCGCTGGGAGGGGCCCAGAGTGTCCACTTGTCAAGCCCATAATTTCAGTTCCCCATCTGCCTGGGTGTCCCTGGGCTTGTGTAGATGGGCTTAGATGGGCTGATGGTTCCTATGACAGGACTGGGAAGAGCTGGAGCTGGATATTATCTTAGGCCCTCCACCCTCCCCTGCCTTTGCTTACTGCACTCGTTTGTGGTGTGCAAATGGACTTCTGTCACCTAAAGCTTCCTTTGATCGGCCCCTCTCTGAGTAAACTTAATACAGGTATCTCTGTCCTTCTGATACAAATACAGTATTTAGCAGACCAGAGTACCAGAGTTATTTTTAGTCTAGTAAATAGTATTTTAATGTGAGCAATATCCCATTCATATGGATATTTTTTATATATACATTTTTATGTATCTAACATCTTTCTTCTGCAGAAAGCTGGAACACCTAACAAAGGCCAGTGTCATGATCCTGCCTTTCAGTGACAGGAATTAAGGCACTAACCTACAGTCTAACAGTGTAGCCACACTCTCAGTGGCTTCAGGTTCAGGTACTTTACAATAAGATTCAACCTTTCCTAGGCTATCTTTAGTATTAGGACGGTATTGTTGGATATAGAGTTCTCATCTATACTAGACATTAACACATAATGGTTTGGCATGCAAGAGAAGAATATGCTCTTGCACTCCTCCTACCCAAAATCTACTTCCATATAAAATTCAGGCAGTGTCATAGTTGAGGGAAAGATACAGGTACCCGTGCAACAGGGCCCTGGAGCAGTACTAAGCTACACTTCAAATTATTACCCAATAACCAAAATGCTAAATTTAGGCTTCATATAGAAAAGTGCATCACTTGAAGTAAGTGCTCAGAGCACGAGCTCCAAAATATATGCTGTAGCAATAAGCTTATGCAAAGCTTTAATGTATTTCTGTATTCAGGAACAAATTAGGTTTACTTTTCCTTTAATATTCTGTTTCCCCCATGCCTGAGGCATATAAGATGATGCATTTTCTCCAACAAAAACATTTTTTCCTAAGCATTGCTAAAAAAACCGAACAAAACCAGTCATTTACAAACAGAGCTTCAACAGTTCACAAATTTCAGGGCTAAGCAAACAGCTGGCTCTGCAGGAAGAGCTCCACTTGTTTACAGTGCACAGCTCCCCACTTAATTTGCTGTTAGCACATGCAAAAGTCGAACAGAGTAATCATTTTCTATTCCACATGTTTTTACTCATAATAAAACAGGTTACATTTTTAACTAGCAGCATTTCATGTCAGCAATTTCTTATAAAATATGTACAAACTGATCGTGAATGAAAAACTGCTGGTTACAGGCAAATGCAGAGACCTAGAAGGGAACTAGCACTGTGAAGGGCAGCTGCATTAGAAGACTGTAGTCAGCAAGTCAGAGGGAATTGAACAGTTGAAACTGTATCTGCAGCATTCTGGCAGCTTGGTTTTGGGGCCTTCTTGGCAGAAGACTGATGAACTGAAGCAAGTCCAGGGGGTGTGAGATGAGGGTCGGAGTCAGGGATGAATTTTTCTCTGATGCAGGAGAATTTGGAAACATGGGATTTTTACAATGTGACGATGAGGTGAAGGAAGATCTAATTGCCATCTGCAGCCAACTCTACTAAGTAAGAACATGGAGCCAGACATTTCTTAGTGGGGAACAGAGAAAGGAAAAGAGGCAATAACAAGGTACATTCCAGTAAAATGAGGGACAAAATGTTCACAATAAAAGTGGCAAAGCAGCAGGGCAGGTTGTCTACAAAAACTGGCATCTCTATTATTACAGATTTTTCTAAAGCTGACAGGAGAAAGCTCTGAGCTTCCTGATCTGAGACTAGTCTTGCTTTCAGCAGGCAGTTGGACTTTGTGATCTCTAGCATTCCCCTTCACCCTAAATTATTCCATGAACAGAAATAGTCCTTAAAATATGAAGGCAATCAGGTGCTATGGTACTTGCAAATGGCAAGTTTATGGCAGAAAAATACTGTACTCCATGTACTGTGCTTAGGTCAGGGGAAAAAACAACCCAGTAAACCATCACCAGCTCTTTTAAACCAAAGTGCCAGTTCTTCTGCACAAGTGAGGTACCTTAAGCATGAAAGCTTTTCCCACCACCTCTCCCTCTTTAATAGATGCGTGTCACGTATCTCTTCTCGGAAACTTTTTTGTGACAAGTTAGCTGTTGATATATCTCTTATCAGTACTTACAATTACAGTAACAGAAGTCTCACAAGATTGAGCCCTTTTCATATATGCAATAACCAGTTACACCCCATGCAAAGAGCAGACTGTACAAACATTTTATTTTCCCCTGCTGTAGCCCAAAGATGAACCCCTTCAAAATGAATTTTATATTCTTCACTCCTCTGATTCTTTGGTTTTTCTCATGCATACTCTTTAAATCAGTTGACTAAACACATTTTATTGTGACTATTAATGAAAGGAGAAGTACAAAGAAACTACATGTTGAAAAAAAAGTTATACTTTGTGCAGAGAACTTCTTCTTACCTTTTCCTACCTACAGAGGACAGGGTCTGAAATCTGCTTAACCAAGTGTCTCTTCACAACTGAGGAAACATTAAGTGGACATTCGAGAATCTGAAAAAAGCAGCTACAAAATTTCAAGGTAGGATATTTATCCCACCGCCAATATTCCTCACAGTACTTGAAAACTCAGTTTTTTTCAGGTTCCCCAACTGCAAATCCAGTTACAGCTGAAAAAGCTATTAGAAGTAGCATTATCCAGCTCTGAAGACTGTCAGTGGGATTCATACATCATGCAGGAAGCTTAGAGTGATAGGGACAGTGATTCCACGTGATAGGTTTGTTTTTCTAACAAGCATTGTTGTTTAAAAACAGAGAGCTGGTTAAGCTGTGTTACTATCAGGAGAGTTTTTCCCTTTCAAATGCTATAGCAGCAATCAGGAAAAGAATGGTAAAAAGACAACATGAAGAATCCATGAGGCAGAAAACCTACTTGCTGGTGTCACAAAAAATACGTAGTTTGAGACAGCTGAGAAAGAGGTGGCCGTGCATCACTAGAAGTAAGAAGTACTTATCTGGCAGATAAGAAGTCAATTTCTACAGAAAACAATTACATGTGCTAGCCTGTACCTATTGGGAATAAGAATATATTCATGCATGATCTCCCAAGACTTTCTCTCAGGACTCAAGAGTGTACATAAAAAACACCCACATTTCTGGAGTCCATTGGAAAATAAAATGATTTGATGAAAAACTTACAGCTCTTGGCCACCTTGAATCTCTGTCTGTCACATATAGCAATCATAATCAGCTTTTCAGTGTAGAATGTTGTTGTGTAAAAGAAAGAAGATAGAAACATCAGCAGTCTAAATTGTCAGAAATCAGATCTGAAAGGAAGGGGAATATGACCAAACTGAAGGCTGCAGTCAGAAGAACACACCAACCAAGTCCTTTTCTTGAGTGGGATGCAGCTGGAAACCAAGCTAAAAATGGAACTACCAGGCTTACAGCTACTGTAGCCTCAGTCGATGGAGTACAGCATTGAAAGTACATGCTCAAGGAATAAGATCCTTATTTCCAAAATTTCTTGGATTTCCTCATATTCCATCTGTTCATTTACTGCTGATTGAGCAACAGCTCAGCCTATGAGCCTCAGTTATCTGCTCTAGAGACCTATCAATTTTTGATTCAGCCTGTTAAAATGAGGGCAGTTGCAGAAAGCCTATACTTGCTATATATTTATAGCTACACTAGAAGGGCCATGAATAAATATGCTTAGTATTTAGTCAGGTCTGTACCTTAAAATAGTATTTTTTCTGTTCAAAATATTCATAGGTGTAATTTCTGCCCTGAAGTAATCTTCTGTCCTTTCATGGTGCATTAGACATTATGTGCACACTATTTCATGACCAGGCAGTATACAGACACACAGTATCCTGGAATCTGCACAAGTGTGGTGTATTAATGTATCCAATTTCAAAGAGAGAGATCTATTGTCATGGGCCCAGGGAAAGGTAGAAAGATGCCTTGCCACACAGGAAACCAGGCTAAAGCTAGGAAAGTTTCCTAAATGAAAATGAGGTTCCTTAGCATAACTTTGCATACATCCACAGCCTGTTGGCTGAAAATGCACCCTTTATTCTAACACCTAAAACCACAATGGTAAAGACCCAGAAGTCATGCTAGAAAGCAATTTCAAAAAGGGGAGGGCAGGAATTACACTGTATGGCTGATTGTCAGTTTGCTGAAACAACCAAACTGAACCTCCTCCCTTCCACAAAGCCCTTCTTCCACAATGCCCTTCAAGGTTTTCCCTGTTTTAGAGTCAGAGCTTGTAACACATTCATTCTCTCCAGAATTCCAGGGTTCTGCTCTTGCAAAAACTCTCAAACTTTTTTCCCAGTTTAAACACTGCTGCCACTTGGCTGGTCAATGTTCCTTGGACCAAATTTTATTTGGCACTACCAGATTACTTTAAAAGTTGAATATTTTGTCAGGTAATTAAACATTTAGTATTATAATACAGAATTATCTTTTCCTACAGTAAACATTCACAGATGTTCATACGGATGTTTCAAATAGAAGTTTCCTAATTGGAGTTCTGAAAAACTATATGCAAACACAAAAATGCAAAGTGATGTGGTTGCTATTTACACACCAGCCAGATCACTCTGTACTGCACTATACAAGCTGGTTTCACCTGGTCACAGAATTTCTGTACACTTCAGGCACACATCTGTGGGAGCCAAAAAAGTAACTGGACTGTGACACATCTCCAGTAACATGGCCTATGTCTCCATAACATATTTCCTAGGTAGCTCTTTCTCAGCAAATGTCTGGGAAGCAAAAAAAATCTTTTTCAGTAGCTTGAACTTTTATCTGTCTTCTTTTCTTCTCACTTCAGTGATCAGAGGGATGATGAAGGTACCACATTGCTTGCAGGATCAGGACTTTAATCATTCATACAGCATGATCCATAGAGGGCTGACAAGACAATCACTTGAAACTGTTTTCATGACACTTGCAACATATATATGGGCCCCTATTCCAAGGCAACTGCTGCCCTGGGTTTTTATGACATTTTTCTCTGTAAGCTTTAGAAATAAAATGCTAATAATGCTAGGGTGGTTTATAGACTATTGATTGGACTTTTTTTTTTTTTTACTTTCTAAGGCAAGAGGCAGCAGGGTATTGGTCTGTATGGGTACCAACTTGAGAACCTCATAGCTTCTCCCAAAATAATTATAGTTTACTAGACCTCAGTGAGTAACAAAAATAAAGCTATTAAGAAAACAGAGTCAGTTTCCCCCGTATTATAAAATTTTTGGAATGAGTTTGTCTACTACTTTCTGAAACAATAAAATTCTTTGAATGTCTTTTATAAAGCTAAAACAATCACTACTTTAGGGATATAACTGCCAGCTCATAGTGCAACTAACAAATGCATGCAACTAGGAGATCATGGCCATCAGAAGGTTTGCAACTGAGAAGTTTTGAAATACTGCCACTCTGATGTAAACTTAATTTCTTCCTTATTTATTCAGCCCTTTGCTGAATCACCACTCTGAAAATTCATCTGTTAATTCTTAAGCCAAGAGCAAAGGCACTCCCTAAACTGGCACTGAAGGATCACTGCAGAAGAATTCTTTACCTTCCTACCAGCATACCCAAACACCTCTCAGTCCAGCAGGAATGAGTTCACTCACAGGAACCTTGATATACCAGCATATGTTCCATTGTTGTTATTTTTTAAGCCATACCCCCAGAAAAAGAAAATGGAAGAATTTCTAAACTTCAACACAATTTTTTACATCAGTTTCCCTACACATACTCCATCCTACCAACACATTTTACTCTAATAGACCATTCATAAAGATATGAATGTAGGCTTTCAAGCATCTAATTTTAGCATCATAAATAGGCAAGGCAAAAAAGACTAAGATCACCATAATGTGTCAAAACCATCTGCTCAGCTGAAAGCAAGTCCTTGAAAATAGAGATCCTGTCCAGAAGATGTATGTCAGCCTCTGAAAATGACTTCAAGGCAGTATGGGCTGGAGTAGGACAGTAATGGCACATTAGTGCCTGAATCATGATTGCCATCATCAGCATCTATTACTTATGAAGTCACTCACAAGAAAAACGTTGAGGAAAGACACGAAATGAGAACAGAACACTGACAAGTTGAACAACTTCCAGCCACACGGAAGAAAAATTTATCTTCAATTATACATGCTAGTATAATGGAACGGTTAAATAACAAGGTTCTAGGCCAAAGTTCCATTTTTATTCTCTTTCTTCTCCTTGATTAATTTAATTTACAGAATCAGAAGAACATAATTTAGAAAGCTCTAACAACAGTATTTTAATAAGAAAATAACGGAATATTCATGGATTTGTTACTGTCTCCTCCCAGAATTCTACAAGACATTTTCTAGTAAATCGTTTTTGTAATAATACTAAAGTAAAATAACTCATACAACAAGAACAAGTGTAATGGGAGGGGAGTCTCCTCCTCCCCAGACCTGAAGCCACAGCACACACATCCTTTTAACAATGTTCTGCCTCTGCCTGGTACTTGGAAAAAATTAACACACTGGCACTCTATTTACCTATCGCTGCCAGTGGATCGGGGAGCCACTGTCACAACGGATGACTGCTCTATTGCTGGGGCACAGGTAAAGGAAAAGAAAGAGGGAAAAAAGACATCTGCCTTGCTGCACTTGCACTGCAGAACTGAGCATGAACAAAGTCTGCAACCCATGACCTAAACACTTAGAGGAAAAATTTAGGACTTTTCCGTGGAACTTAGTTCTCCATGTAAATATCCGCAGAACGAAACCCAGCAAGCCAGTGTCCAGTAATTAAACAATACGTTCGCACAACTCACAGGGGACAGCTCAGACTACAGGCTTGGGGACAAATTCCCTTCCCCTCCTGTTACCCATCCGCTCAGCAGCTCCAGGCATTATGGTACAAGCGACCCGTTTCTCTGGAGCAGCCCTCATCACTCAGGGATTCATTTCCCCTGTTACTCCGTGTTTAGGAGCCTCAGTATTTACTTTAGAACATTGCGACTCCAGGCAGCGAGCAGCCACGCAGACGAGGAGTTCCAAGTGCTCCCACATGCGTTCTCCCGCCGTTGATGCTGGCAAAGCAGGCGGGACGAGAAGACGGCCAGCCTGCCCGGTGCCACGCCGTGCCACAGGAGCTTCCCCTTCGACGAGGCGAAAAGCGAGCGGCACGGCCGCAGCCGCCAGGAGCCCCGGGGCAGCCACCCCCTCCTTTCCCCGGGCCCCTGCCCGCCTGCCCGCCAGCGCGAACCGGCTGAGCCCCCGGGCTCGCCGAGGGAGCCAAGGAGCGGGCGGAGGGGCTGCGGAGGCGGCCGGGCCGCCCCTGCTCTCGGGGGGACGCGGACTGGAGCGAGCCCGTCGGAC
>VZTD01001820.1:33366-109764 GCA_013397725.1 Rhagologus leucostigma
CTGCCGGCAGCGGCGGCCGGAGCCATTGGCGAGCGCTGCCGCGAAAGGCTCGAACCGTGCGGTTTCCCGAAGAAGTCGGCCCGGGCCGGGGCAAGGCTGTTCAGTAACGGGACCTGTGCGTGCCGCTCCCCACGCCCCGCACGGTGCCCGGAGCAGTGACGTGGCCGCGGCCCCGGCCGAGCGGGGCTTGTGCAGCCCGGCCCGGCAGCTCCCCCGCCTCCCAGGGACCCCGCTGGGGCGGGGGGCGCGTCCCGGGAGCGGAAACCTACTGTGCTGCTCACAGCTCTTCGTTTAGAGAACATTAACAAAACAAAGCATCGTTTAGGCGTCGACATTTCCACTGTGAATTTAGGTTCCTTCCACTGTAATTTAAACCTTATAGGGTTCGCGTACAGCCGTTCAACCTGTAATTTACAACCAGCGCCGCTTCTGCTACAAGCAACAGATGCTCACGGTCTTGTAGAGAAGGAGGGTGTACACATCTGTGTTTACATTTAAGAACAGTCCTGTGGCATAGATAATTACAGCAACACACATGCGACGCTCTTGTTTAATGTACAGCTCAACACCAGCATGTGCTTTCTAGGGAACAGCTTTGTCTTAAAAAACCATTCCAGGAGATTTAAACATAAAGCAAGCTCCGAGCAGCCTCCATCAGCAGATCGGTTTCCTCTCTACAGCGTTGCGTAAGAAACACACAGCATGTCTTCCCACAGCCAGCCACTTAATCACATGGTAAGAAAAAGAACTTGTAAGATTACGCATGCAGTGTGATGCTGAGCCCCTGTAATCTTCTTGCAGCTTGTGAAAGTAGTGCTGCCCCTGGATAAATACATAGAAATACACTTTTCATAGAATACATACCTGATGATACAGATAGCACAAATAATACAGAGCTAAGTATATCAGAATGTCCCCAACTGTCCTGTAGCATAATCCTAGGGAAAAAAAAATGTAGTAGTAAAGAGTAAAAAAAACCCACAAAAAACCATAAAAATGGAGTGTCTGGAAAAGAAATGCTCTTGGTTTTTTCCTCCCCTAAGGCATGCGTAAAAAGAATTTATATACAGTTTTCTAGTTCGAAAAACCTGCAAGGGTAGCTCTGACTCCACTGTCAATTTTGCATTCTAACAAAGAATTCCCTACAAAACTCCTAAATGTCAAGAAATAACCGGCCCTGGAAGAAGTCTTTTTGCTGGCGTAAAATTAATAAAAAGATATCTTAGAGAGGAGATTTAGGCATTTGGCCTTGACTTATGTCTTCCCCCTTGAGAACATTTCTTTGGTATGCCCTAAAGTAGTCCTGGAAGTCTTTTCTGTTTAACAGACCACAAGAGCCTACAACATATCATACAAGGCAATTCTCTGGGTACTGCACTCATCAGCTCTCTGTTCGAAGAAATGGAAGGTGAAAAGCTTTCAGCACCTAAAGGGACTAAATTAGTACTTATATGGTATCAAGTTATACCAAGATCCTCCTTTCTTTTCAAATAAAAGACCCAGTTCTAGAGTTTTTTTTAAGAAACTGGTTGATAGAAGAGATTACCTGATTTAGCTGGAAGGTCCATTGCATTAAGATGTAGAAAGAAGAATAGGGTTACAGGCCAGATAAATTGTCTGTTAAAGTTCAATAAATACAATCAATCCAGGTATCAATCAGTATTTTAAAGAAAAACTGGATTACTTCATTCAATCAAAGAAGTAGATCAGTAACCCTCATAAATTATGAAAGCCTATATGTACTTTGAGTATGATCCCTTCCCCGTATACCCAAGCTCCTTAGGCAGTTGTAGGAGTTCGTATGCTGAGAGCACCAACATCAACTGTGACCAGCCCACCTGGGCCCTCACCCACCCCCTGCTCAGGGACCCATTTAAGCTCAGCCATGAGCCAGCAGTCCTTATTTGAACCTTGTTTTAGTTCTCTTCGTCTGTTGTGTCTTTGTTGTGCTGTCTGTGCCTTGTTGAGGGCCCTGACCCGCAGGCTGTTTTCTTAGCTTGATTTCAGAGCTTTCTTTCTGTTGTAGGTGTGCCTGGCTGTGGTTGCTGTTGCTGCAGCCTGAGGTGTGTTCCCAGCACAGCCTCGGGGCTGCCTCTCTGCCGTGCTCCCTCCTCTCCCTGCTCAGGTCCAGCCGGGTGGGCTCTGGCTGGGGGCCCTGCCCTGCTCTCTGGGCTCTTGCACTCATCCTGCTGCTCCTGGGGAGAGAGCTGGCCCTTGCTGTGCCCTGCCATCCTGCGGGGCTGACTGCTGAAGAAAAGACAAGGGGAGGTGCCAAATGATTTTATGAGGTTTGAGTCAAAGGCAACCCTTATCTGAAAAAGTCCAATCTATTCTGGGGCTATTTATGTTCTGAACAGGTGACTAGAAAAGACTCTCTATATTCAGTATAACCTTCTTGACCGAAAGAGGCAAAGTCAGAAGTGTCAGAAGTATAGATTTTAAAATATATTTAGAATCTTTAATCAAAAGATTCTCATAGTAGCAGAAGAGTTTTTAAAAAACAGATGAACACTGTAGGTAATGTAGCAATCCTGTGTTGTCACTGATAAAAAAAACTTCTGTAAGATTAAAGCACTGGAGGTTTTTTTTAGGAGAAGTTCCTAAATCTTTAAAGAAGTTGGATGTTACAGGTACAAACCCTCAAGTATTCAAGAAAAACATGTTTTACAAAATGCCCCAGTTACAGTAGAATAAAACAAATAGTTCAAGAGCTGTTTGTTCTCCTGAAGAATGTGAGATTTCAGTTACAAAATTGCAGGAGTTAATAGGCAATGTCCTTTACGGACAGGTGATTCAGTGGACAGCTGAAGCACAGTTCTCTGAGATTTTTAAATCCTGCAGAGCATCGTCATTGTCAGAGGTTGTGCTAATGGGATCTGTATTCATCCACTTGGCCTGTATGTTTTCTGTGACACCATTTTCCTGCTGGGCACTTGATTTCTGACCCGTAGCTCTTTTTCCTGAGAACAGTAGCATCAGAAAAGCATTGAAATGCTTCCTAGATTTGGCTTTAGATGGGTCAGTGCTCTGGCTCTGACATAAGGTCTGGGCTCCAACCTGTATCCAGATCAGTGCTTCCAGCAGCAGTACATTGTAAGCACTTTGTCTTGGTTGTGGAAGAGATTCATTTGGATGCCTGAAATGAAATTAAGCTAAAAAGTGACATTGGTGGGAGCTAAATGCAATGTGTGTATGTGAACTCCACAATAATGACATTTCTCATGCTGCTTTAAGAAATATGTGCTGAAGTCTCAGTCCTTGAAATGTTTTGTACCTGTCTAGCACAGACCCCCAGAGCTGTCCCTCGGATTACCCTCTGAAGGATCCCTGCCTTCCTGTGGCTTGGCTGTTTCAAGCTGGCTGTAAACAAAGCTCAGGTAACGGCCCCGGTCCTGGGGTGTTCTGTGCCCTCCAAAATGGGGATGTGTCCCAGGAAAAGTCAGAACCCAGCTTAACCTCCACTGATGATTTTAAATTGTGATTTCTTAGCTTGTAAATGATATTTACCTGAATTACAGCACCAGTCTGTCTTAACTAAGACATTGTACCTTTTTGATGCTAAACCAGTCCAACATTGTGTGCTAGACAAGAACCAGTAAAGAAAAAATGTGGAAATAATAAAATAATCTAAATTTGCTATAGTTTATTATATGATAGTAAGATTCCATAATATGTTTTTTTAAGAATTATTTTATAATGTTAGTTTAAAACTGAGCTAATTACATCTATATAACGAAGCAAGTATTCATTTTACTTTAAGTAAATTAAAAACACTGAACTCTGTCTGTTGCGTCTTAAATATTTATTGCCTTTGTGTTCTTTAATTATATCCTCCTGTGTGTGACCTGAAGACTGCTCCATCAGGTGACATAAACTTCTGGATGTACTTAACAGACCATCTTAAATGTGTAGCAAAACTGGATTTGATCTTATCGTTTTAAAATTACTCAACTTCCCTGCAGTCCTTGGAGTTAAGCCAGAAATGATTTCTGGCTCATGCAGTAGATGATTTTCAAAATTTTAGGATTATTATGGAGAGCTTCCTTACTCATGGAAAAAGAGCTACATTTTCTAGAGCAGACACCTAATGATACAATTCAGCTGAGTTATCTTTTAGTCTATTAATAATATATATCAAGTCTACTTCTAGTCTCTGAGGTTTTGCGATATTTATAGCACTTCATCTAAGTGGAGAGTATTGATGTAATTTAAATATTTATTGTATATGTATTGATATAACACTAATTAAAAGTTTTTTTCTAGTAAGTTAAATGCATTTATTTTTCTCTTATGTTTTTGCTCTTCTGATACTAATCAGTGTTGATATCAAAAAACCTTATAATACTGAAACCAATACAAATGTCATAGAAGTTAAGAAAACCCCCAAAAACAAAAGCAAAAAAACCCCCACCCAAACGCCAAACATTTAAATTAAGATGTCTTGGGCGAAAGTATTTCTTCACTCAGATGTCCTTTGCAGCTCCTTTGCAGTTCTTTCAAGCAAGGTAAAAATCAGTGTGCAAAGTCATGGACTATTCAAGACTCCTTTTTAACAAACAGGAACTTTGTAAATGGTACAGCTCCAAAACTTGCCAAACGAGGTCGTTTGTAGAAGAAATTATAGTTGTGGTAGAGCTAGCTTCCGAATAATAGGCAAGACTCATTTTCTTGTTGATGTAAATGAGGCAGACCTCTGGATCTGTGTTTGTGGTCACCATCTCAGATGTCCCTGCAGGAGGTTAACTAGACCTGAGGAGTGTCTGTATCTTCCAAAGAGCAATGGCTTTCTCAGGTGTGTGCCTAATGGTTTATCTATCAACAGGTGTGAAATAACCTGAGGCTCTCACCTCTTTATTATTATCAGCCAGTTGTACTAAAGTCAAAGCATTAAAGTCTTCTGCACAGCTCTATGCTCCTTACTCCATTTTCAGGGAGACCAGTGCAAACCTGAAGAATGAATTTCAGTGTTGTGTCTCATCATGGATAAATGGTTGGATCAATGATACACAGCTGGTACTTCCAACTTCTGCTGTGCATGCAAGTCAAAACAGAATCTATTTGCACATGCTCATTGTCGAACCAGCAAGCTATTACCTGCTTTTTCTCTGTGGCCTTCTCTTTCTTCCTACACAACTCTGAACAGTATGACACACTATATAAGTTATACCTATGCAGGATGCATTAATGAAAGCCAAGTCTGCCACAAGTAGCTTTTTTTCTTGTTGCTTCAGGAAGAACAAATGCATCTCTTCCTCAATTACCTCGAATTTTGGACTATTGGCACTAACTTTTCACATGTGTTAATGACAGGTAGAGTGTTGCTGTTACTTTTTGAGTGGTTCTAATTCCTGTGTGGTCTTAATATACAAATACAGCACTTGGTATGATACTCTTGTAAGAAAATAAGTGTAACTCATTGAGACCTCAGACAGCGACAATGCTGGATATTATTAGGAACCTATTGGTAGGCAGTGAGAGCTTAGGGTAGCACTGTTTGTCATTCCCATGTATGTCATCTGTCTAGGTATTGTATTCAGTAATGAGTACAGATACTACTTGCATATTCTGATTAGGGATAAAAGAGAATGCTACTTCATTAGATAAAGATGTAAGGATGATGGTATGAGGAGAAAAATGGAATCAAAGACTGTACTACTTAGCAGTGTTACATCGCTGGGATGCAGTGACCTTCAGCAGTATTCACTTCCCTTAATCCCGATGGGGTTAAGTAGGTTCAGGCTCTGCCTGTTCCAGTGTTTCCCAGTATTTCCCACAAACTGTGGAGGACCACCTGGTATGCCTGCCGTTCAGAGAGGCTGGAGGAATGGGGTGACAGGGACTTTATGAAATTCAACAAGGACAAACATGAAGTACTGTATATAGGAAGGAATAGTTCCTTGCAACCACAGGGAGCAGCTGTGCTGAGAGGACATGGGGGTCTTGGCAGAGAGCAATCTGACCACAGGCCAGCAGCATCCTGGGCTGTATTAACAGGAGCATGGCCAGGAGATGGAGATTATCCCTTTCTACTCTGTACAAGCTAGACTGTATTTATACACTAGTCCCGTTCTGGGCTCCCCAATACCTGGAAATCAGGGATAAACTGGAGAGTTCAGCAGATGGCCACCATGGCTGGAGCACTTGCTCTGTGAAGAGGGACTGAGGAAACTGAGCTTGTCAACCAGGACAAAATAAGGCACTGGGGGGACTTAAAAGGAGGCCTCCACCTTGCTGGTACATACAGAGTTTACAAAGGAAATAGGATCAGGCTTCTTGTAGTGGGGTATGGTGGGATGATAAAAGACAGCAGGCACCAGGTGAAATGAGAACAGCTCAGTGTTTAGAAGGGAAGATCTTCCTCCCTGTGAGGACAGTCAGGCTCTAGGCCAGGCTGCCTGGAGAGATTGTCCAGTTTCCATCCTTTGGAGGTCTTCAAGGCTGAAATAAAGACCTGAGTAACCTGGTCTGAGTTCATGGATGAGCCTGCTTTGAGCAGGAAGTCCCTTCCCACACCACTTACTCTGTGACGCAATGAACCTATAACACAATCCAGCAGTCTTTACAGAAGCATGTAGCCCTTTTTCAAACACTGGTCCATGGTCAGACGCTGTAGCACATCAGCTTCAATAATTTCTCTGTGACCAAGGCTACAAAATTTCTGCTGTAAGGCTGAAATGCATTCTCCATGGTTGTGTATTGGCTGAATCTGCACCAGGAAAGCTAGACTCAATTCAGTGGCAGCTGAAATTCCTTTTCACTACAGCTCTCTTGTAGAGAGAGAGACTGGTGACATTTTCTGTCCATTTACTCTTAGACCACCTGTGTAATTTTCCATTAACTCCACTGATTTATTTATTAAGCCATTATGAAGCAAAAAAACCTAGACGTTTTCTCTTCTAATGTTTATTCTGTTAGGCCAAGTAGCCAAGCTCTTTCAGACTCCCTTTAGGTTGGGATGCTCTTCATACACCTTCAACTGAGGCTTCCACCGCTAGACTAGAATGAGAGGGACTAGAATAAGCCCAAGTATCCAAACTAGGTGTTTTGCAGCGTTTTTGGTATTTCTCTGCTTGTGCTGGAAGCACTGAGCTGGTACAACCGTGTAAGCGCGGGCGGGAGCGCTGTGCCGAGCCTGAGGGGCTGCGGGCCGCCCTCTTCCCTCAGCGCACATTTCCCGCCCAGCCGCGGGCATGGAGGGAGCGAGGCAGGGGCGGAGCGAGCCCCGGAGCTCCCCGCCCTCCCTCCTGCCCTCCCTCCGCCCCTCGCCGTCGGGCCGGGCCGGCCCTCCCTCCCTTCCCCTCCTCTTCCCTCCCCTGGCAGCTGCGAGCGGTGGCAGCATCGCGGGCGGTGTCTCGTCCGCGCCCAGCTGCCGGGAGTCGAGGGACGCTGTCCGTCTGTCCGCGCTACACGGCCCCGACATGTTCCAGCTCCTGCGAGGCTTCGTTCTGCCGGCGGCCGCCTGCGACGGGAACAGGGATGGCGACTCCCGGTACGCCAACCTCTTCAAAAAACTGGACCTCAACGAAGACGGGAGGGTGGACATTGCCGAGCTCCAGACGGGCCTCCGGGCCATGGGCATCCCGCTGGGGANCGGCCCTGCTGGGGCTGCTGCGCCCCGGGAGCCCCGTCCGGCGGCTTGGGGCCGCTCCTGGATGGAGGCGGCCTCGGGCCTGCCGTTTTCCTTCCCCGGGACGCTGTTCCAGGGCCAGGGGCCGTGTTGTTTAGGCACCCCCCGGGTTGTAGGCGAAGGGTCCCGAGCGCGTACGGCTGTCGGTGGTTCCTCTGCCAAGTGGGTTTACTCATCGTGTGTGGACTTTTGACATCCTTTGACTCTTTGTTGAGTGATACTCGATAGCACATTCCTCTTCCAGCATGATAAAGGATGGTAATTTACAGCTTTTGTCCAGCACTCCACCCAGGCATAATCTAGATCAGAGTAAATTAAGGTTTGCTTTGGGCAGCAGGTGGTGGAAATCGGCATAGCCGTAGGTTGCAATTTCAGAACTAGTTATTTAAGCTAAACACATAGACATGGAAATGATTCTTCTTTGGCATGGACTGTTGTCAGATACCGAGGCCCTTTATTAGAAAATTCCTACTTGTAACAGTGGCTATCAAACCAGGAAACCGACAGTGCCGAAGCTGTTTGTGGTGTGGCTTCTGCAGAGATCAGTTGGACTATTACATTCCTTTGTCCCTTGTATCAACGTCGTGACCTCAGAAGTCAGTAAAACTTAAGTCATCAAGCATTCCAATGTGATGCTGACTTACACTAGCAGATCTGACCTGTTACCTGGAAGAGAAATTCTTTTTCCTGATTATTTTCAGTAATCCCCAGGGATCAGCATATAAAAATCATTTAATGCGCAATTCTATAGGCACAAGTGTTGTGTGGTAAGGCAAGTCTGCGCTGACAAGACACACGTAGGTTCATTTAGTCTGAGCAGGTACAGGTGAGATCTGTGGGGGGAGTTACTATTGTAACAATTCTGCTTGTTTCCATGGCATTCCACTGCCATGCCTGTGCTAGCTCTTGCATACTTTCTGAAAGAGGTGCAGGAAAAGGAACTTAAATTTCAACTCCAGTGTTTAAAGATGTGTTGTGTTAATAATTCAGTGACCTTATGCTGATTGTGTGACAGTTTTTCCCTGTGGTCTCATTTGGTTTCTGTTTTGCCTCCTTCTGTTATATTTAATTCTCTGTCTCCTATACTTAAGAGAAAATATCCAAAAGGCCTCTTGAGTTGAATGGTGTTTATGCAAGAGTATAAATGAAAGCACACTTTCACTTCAGTATTGCTGCTGGTCAAAATCATCTTTACAATAGGCATGTTTTGTGTTCTTAGGTTTTTGTAATTAAAGGAGGGACAGGTTGGCCTTTTCGGTTATCCATGAGAGTTGTCAGTGTTCAGAGCATGCTAGCTATGAACTTCAGTCACACATTATACACACATTGTTGTAAACCTGTTGTACCAGTTTGTAACAGTTTGGGGTTTTTACTTACGTTGAACAACAAGGAAACAGGTGACCAGCTAATTTTCTGGTGTTTAACAACTGTGGTCTTCCCACATAATTCGCTGGAAGCACTGGTGTGCTGCTGAAGATTTGAGCAACTTAGAATTGAAGCTCCAAATTCTTTATCAAAATCAATGATCTTCATTAATAGTGCACATCTGAGTAGGTGTCAGATTATTCTCAGTTGCTTCAGGATAAACTGAAAGGGATACCCATGAAATAGATAGACATAAGCTAGACATACCTAGATGTAACAGAGAGCAGGAACTGCTGCCTTAGTTGTTAAAGACACGCAGAGTAAACAAAATAAACCATGAGTCATCTTCTCATTTGGGAGGGGTGGAAGAATCTTTGGGGTGCAGGGAAACTTCTATATGCTCACTGTTTTAAATTATGGTGGGCACAATTTGAACTAGAAACTAGGCTAGTGCTGTGTACCTGTTAATAACTAGACTTCTTGTAATACAAGAACCTCAGTAAGAATTGCCTTCTGCTTCTTTCCTGTCTTTATGTAACTAATCTGCTTCCTGTACTTTCTTGCAGCTCAAAGCTGCCTTCTCCCGCTTCAAGCTCTAAAATGATGTTGAATTCGTTTTCCTTACTGCTTGGCGAAAAGGTATTTTATTAATGAAGTCAGATATTGAATCATCATATTTGTATTTGGAGAGGCAGAAGTAGTCTTATAATTAGTAATAACTAATGAGTAAGGAATTGAGACACGAAAATATTATACAGTGGGGCAAAGTGTTATCTAGTGAACTGCTCAGCCCTGCTGGCATTAGCGGCACCGTGGCATGGGCAGAGCTTGGGATATCCTAGAGCAGAGTACGTTTTGGTGCCTCATGGCTGGGTCAGAGTCTCGAGCCTCATTACGTTGATGCTGGTCTGTGTTAGGTTTCCAAAAATCTCTCGCAAGGCTGGCTTTGAGCACATGGGATGAAATCCGTGTCCCTGGGAGTGTTGGCCATTGTTCTTCTGAGCTGCACAGCTGTTTCCTGGTTAACGCGTGGAAAAGGGACTGTTTGAGTGTTCCTGGGTTTCACTGCAAACTCGATATATGTTGATATGAAGTTGTACCATCTTCACAGTATCAATTAGCGTTTGTGCTACTCGTACTACTTTGCTCTTTTGTCTTTAACTGCAGTTCCTCTCTAGAAGGAACATGCATGTTTTTAAAAGAGACAAAGCTACAATCCATTAGAGTAATGGACTACAGGTATGCACCTTCCATCAGTTGTGAACCTGTGTGGTAAGCTTTGGAGGTGGGTTGCATCTCCCTCTAAGGAAGAAGCACTTTTCCCCCATAGCAAGACATCATAGCACAACCAGACAGAACCTCCTGTGTTCTACTTGAGCTGCCTTCTGGCAGTATCTGACAGAAAAAAGTAAATGACTGGAAAATCTGGAATGTGTGCTGCTTGGAGGCTGCCAGGGTGATTCCTTTTTTATATTGTAGTACATTACCTGCCAGGAATGGGTTACTTTGCAAAGCTTTGTAAAAGATTCCTGACATAATGTGTCAACATCTGTGAAGGAGGAATTCAGTGTGGTAACTATCAAATGTTGCTCTACAAGCAATATTTACGGCTATTGTACGGTGACTTTGATAAGCAGAGACACAAAAGAGATGCTGGGATCAGATCACAAATGATCTCATGCTGTGTCTTCAGAATGCCGTGAGTCTTGTAGGCGGGAGCACCATAAATGGTGTGAGTGGTTGGATGAAGGACTATTTTTGTTCATCCTTTCCTTCTGCTGCAATCAGTCCTTACAGTATAATCCGTAGGAGGTGAACCCCCTATTTCAAGCTTCAGTTTGGGACAGGAACAGCCAAGTGTTCAAATTCAGGTACTATTTATACATTGAGTTCTGGAGCTAGGAGTAGGAAGATGTTACTGAAATGAGTAACTGCTTTCTGGAACAAGTCTAATGATCTTATCTGGACTAACTCTGTAACATTTTGACATAAGTCTTTGGCTACATTAAAGCTCTTTTGGATAAAGAAACAGTGTAAAGAGACACCTCTGTGTGGTGGAGACAGGGCCTAATGAGACTAAATTCTCAGCAATCAGACTATGGGCTGCTCAGAGTAATTGACTGTTTCTGAAAACTTGAGTCCAATCAAGATTAAAAATACTCGGAACACTTGAAGTATGTTTCTGCATTTAAACCACAGGAAATTCAGAATTCTGTCAAGTGAGGCAGGCCCCTGTGCTGTGTTCCACTGCTGTGTCTCAGCATGAGGATGGGTGAGAATGGGGCCAGGTGTGTATTGTTTCCTTGCCTGCTTTTCTCTGGCCTCTAAAAACTGCAGCTAGATAGTGCTTCAGAGCTTGACCTTTCCATAGCAGCTCTTAGTCCAGAAAGCACACACTTGTTTAGTGACTGAGCTATATATGTCCTTAAATATTTCTCCACTGCTTTATTAAGATTTTTGCACTTATTTTAATTTTGGTAACTTCCCCTATGTGGCAAAATTAGAAGGGCAGTAGACCAAGTTAACTGAAGACTCCTTCATCTGTTGTAGCTTGGCTAGAAACAGAAGAAACACTGATTAATTTGGCAACTTTGAGGAAGATACACGGGCATCTTATATCACACTGTATCTATTCTTAGAATTTATCATATCTGATATGCAGATTTACAGTCTTAAAAGCTTCAGTACTTCCCTGTCTCCGTGTCATTCTTTATATGAATTGAAGCTTTCTCTCACCTTAAGAGTTTGCCCAAACCCTGGTATTATAGATTTAGAGTAGTCTGGCATCTTCAGCTTTTTATCAAAACAGATGTCGTGTCATGTGATTGTAGAAAACTGGAACCACTTAATTCCTTTAAGCTTCCCTTTTCAGGTCATCATAGATGTGATGATTATGACTGCTTATGGGGACTTAATTGTGAAATACTGCACGTATCTTCAGTAAAGTATTCAATTTGTAAATTTGAAATTGAATGTATTCAATTTACTTTGCTTCCATTGTAAGCAAACATGTAAATCGTTATTTCATTTCTATGTGTACAGCTTCAGAAGCTTTTAATTGATACATGCTGTAGTCTCCAAGTCTCCATATGAAAGAGCAAGATGAATCTTAAGTTTGTTTTCTTAACACTTTAAACATCCAGGGAGACAAAATGAATTCTTTTTTAAAACTAACTTGATAGGTTTTTTTCCTGAACAGTGACAGGGTACAGTGAATGATTCATTCTTCCTCCTGTTGCTGCAAAGTGCAAGAATGCCAAGAATTCCCAAATATGGGAAGCCTCACTTCTGAGATATCTCTTAACTGCTGTGTCGAAATGCTTTGCTAAATCCCTGTCTTGAGACAGCAGTGTGTCCCAGGTGAACGAACGAGGTAAACTGTTAAATCTTTTGAGATGACTATGGCTGGGATGCCTGTGTAGCAGAGTGGTCCTGTTTTTTGGGAAAACTCAGTCTACCAAGTATGCTCAAAGTCAAAAATACCAGTGTAACTTGCAAGGAATGCTGAATGAAAGTTCAAGGGATAGTTTGCATCTTCCATGTATGCTGTTTCAGATTCTTGAAATTTAATTCATAGCTATGAGTTGAGAGAGTTTATCCAGGTCCTGAGGAAGCAGCTTCTGCAAGGCATTTTGGGAGAGCATGCTCACACTTGCATCTTGTCCTTTTTTGTCTCGTTTCCTAGAGATTCTGTTAGCTGAAATGGACCAGTGAGAAGATCTCTGCTAGTGCTGTCCTGTTGCAGGGAAGAGTGGTGCTTAGGACAGGGAACAGGAAGAGGAAGCTGTGCAGCTGATAGCAACATCTGCTCCTGTCAAGGGTGCAAGTCTGCTGTGCTGGAGCGAGGGCCTCCTGATGAATGTCTGTGGCAGGTTTCAGGGGCTTGCTTGGATACTGTTTACATGTTGGTAGTATCCTTTGGGAGGCACGGGAGTAACTGTGAATGCTGCGTTTGGACAAGTTGGGAGGCCTTTGGAGGCAGTGCAAATTCCTGTTTTCCTCAGTGTTGTGTTGGATTTCTGGAGGTGAAGTGTCAGTGTAGTTCGTGTGTTATTTGGACTCACTGGGCTGTAATGCTGGGTGAACACATCCTCAGGCCCTTTCCCTTTATGCTGGATTTATCTCCCGACTGATGTAGTTTGGCAAGGCTGACTTTAATAATCTTTGCTAGTGTTTTTTGGGTTATCATAGTCTGCATAAATTTGTGTAGTCTTAGCAGATATAAATAGGAGAAGGACTGTTGTCAGGTATGTGTCCAGTAAAGAGAGAAGTGTTGTGTATACTTCAGCTGTGACTGAATTTGGCTTCCAATAATATTACAATCAAATAACTTAAAATTCTAGACTGCAGAGCCATGTGAATGGCTAAAAAATATTTTAGAGGGAAAGAATTGAAAAAGGGGAAAAAAAGGGAGTATTGTTATCGGTTTTATATGTAGTACCTCTGATTTTAAAAGCAAATGTGAGATGTGGGAATGCCTAAAGACATGATGATGTTTGTCCTGTGGTGCTGGAATTCTTTGCAGTATTTGTATCTGTGCCCTTTGGAACTCTTGCTGCAGATTGCAGAACACATAATTGCTACTTGCACCAGTGATGTATCTTGAAGTGCTGTTTTGTGCTTGTGTCTTGTAGATAGCATGATAGGAAGCCAGTAACTTCTTGATGAATCACTTCCTTTTAAATATTCTTTACATTATATTAATTACCTGAAATAACAAGCTAACGACTAGATTGGTAATCCCTGGTAATTTGTACTCAGCAGCCCCGCCCTTCACGCACAGTTCAGTTTTGTAAATAGAATGTGAAGGCTCATACACAATACACAAATAATGATATTAACCATGTAAAAATTAGACTGTGAATTTAAAAGAAAAGTCTACATAAAAACATTAAGATTTCTAGTCTACTGCATTCTTTGTCTTTACACTGCAGCCATGAATGTGTTAAAGTTCATAACTTTGGCTAGAGCAATCTAATAATTCATCAGGACACTTACAGAGGAGGGTGAGGAGTTTTTGATGTGTATATAAAGCCTGTCTGTAATTTTTTTTTTCAACAGACCTGCTGACTTACATTTCCACACCAAATACAGAGGTCTTCTGGAGGAGTAGGAGTTCAACACTGCAACATGATTTATATAATGGAGAATTTTTTTTAAAAATACCTTCAGTGTTTCAGTCTTCCTGTGGCCTTTCACACTGGTGTTGCCTGGTTGCGTGGGACTTTGAAAGCAGCTGTATTAACAAAATATGCAACAGAAAAAGAACAAAAGTGGTAGAATTATGAAGAAAAGAAAAGAGGAAAAAAGACAAAGGTGACAGTATCATGACCAACTAGGTCAGCACAGGAGCATTTTAGTCGGTCTGTGTGAAGGTCTGTAGCATTAAAAAGAAAGATCACAGAATCATAGCATTGTTTGGATTGGTAGTGACTTTTAAAGGGTCTTGTAGTCCAATTCCCTTGCAATAAGCAGGGATATCTTCAACTATATCAGGTTGCTCAGAACCCCACCCAGTCTCACCTCAAATGTTTCCAGAGGTGGAGCATCTGCCACGCTCTGAGCAACCTGTGCCAGTGTTTTACCACCCTCATTGTAAAAAAACTTCTTCCTTGTATGTAATCTATATTGACACTCATTACATTTGAAACCGTTACTCCCTGTCTTATTGCTGCAGGCCCTGCTGAAAAGTTTGTCGCCGTCTCTTTTGTAAGCCCCTTTAAGTATCAAAAGGCTGCAGTAAGATCTCCCTGGAGCCTTCTCTCCCTCAGTCTGAAAAACTCCAGCCTTTCCTCATAGGCACCTCATAGTAGAGGTGCTTCTGCTCTCTGATATCTCTGTGGCCTCCTCAGGACCCACTACACCAGGTCCATGTCTTTCCTGTGCTGAGGACCTCAGAGCTGGATGCAGTACTCCAGGTGGGGTCTCCTGAGGGCAGAGTAGAGGGATGGAAGCTCCCTTGAGCTGCTGGTCACTCTTCTTTTTCTGGAGCCCAGGATATGATTGGCTTTCTGGGCTGCAAGCACATATCACTAGCTCATGTCATCATCTAAACTGTCTTCCTGTGTCTGTCAGTATGTGGTCACCATTTAATTTTATCCAATGAATTTTCCTTATTGCTTGGGGTTACAGATTTTAGACAATGAGAAAAGAAATGGCATGCCGTGAAAAATAAACATTTGGGTCTGGGCCTTTGTAAAGGTGAGGTGATCCCACAGTAAGGCTGTAACAAGAAATGGCAGGTTTTATGTGGCAGGCATACTGAACATTGTTTCCCAGGACTTGTAAGCGAGTGTTGGCACTTTGGTTGGTTCCTGCTCTATTGTTGTAAGCATGCCTATTTTAAAATGCATCCAGTTCTCCTCCATCTGAGAAGCTGGTGACCCAAGCACTGGCAGGGTGACGAGTGGCTGTAATTATACAAAATTTGATAGTACATTAAATGCAGAACAGCAAAGTTGGATTCAGTGTTGAACTGAAGTGGGAAGTGATTGAATGATGGAGTGGTTTGCTTGTGGAGGCTGTGGAATCACCTTCCTTGAAGGTGTCCAAACTCAATTGGATGTGGTCCCACACAACCCAATCTAATTAGATCTAATTAGACATGCTTTGGGCTGTGGTTGTGTTCAATGGACTCCAGAGGTTCCTTCCAACTTGAATTATTATTTGGTGCTGTGAAGGGGCAGTTTGTACCTAGGACTTACTGTGCCAGGCTCCACACAAATCCAGTAGGTGTCTTCGTGCTGGCTATGCCCATGGAGTATGGAATCTCCCAGGAGGAAGTTTCTGCCTGCCAAGTAGAAGACAAGCTTCTTTCAGTGTTCCTGTTAGTTCCACAAACTTGCAAATTACTGATTTTAATCTGAAACTTTAACACCCACATAATTAGTTCATTTCATAGACAGCAAGAGGCTTTTGTTTGCATGAGCTTTTGGATTTGTACTGAGAGAAAAACACGTGTGCCATATGTTTTTGTTCCCTGTCATTTCTGTTCTGCTGCACTGAGAGTGGCTGAGACTGACTCGAAGTCTGGAAAATAACTGTCAAAACACAAGTAGGAAATGGGAGAGTGTGTTTGTGCTTACCCCTTTTCTCATTGTTGCAATGTGAAATCCATTTTTTTGGCAGATGAACTGCAAGGTGCCCCCCTTCACACACAGAAATTACCAGCTCTCTGAACTTCCTAGCAATTCCTGTTTTCTTTGGCTCATATCATCCTCAGCAGTGGAGGTTTTCTAATTATAGTTTAGTTCAAGTTTTATCATATCTGTGAGACAGAACAACACTTTCCCTGTTCCGCATTTTGGTTTGTGTAGTTCGGATAGCAATAGGGAACAGTAACAATTTGTGTCGAGTAGAACTCACTCGAAGTGATTACAAAGTGCCACATAAGTCACCTCTTCTCAGGAGAGCGTGGAAGCCCAGCAGGACACTCAGACCCTGCACAACGAGGTGCCAAGTGTGGAGTAAAAGATGGCTTGGGATTGCAGGGTCTTTGAGAGGGGACTCTTCAGACTGGAGTAATTTTTAATGATGGGGTTTGGTTAGGTTTTTTTTTGGGGGGGGGGGTTTTAAAATGATTGATCTATTAGCCTTTCTTAATTGCTTGTTAAAAGATTGTGGTCAGGACTGTATCCATAAATATCCATAAATGTAAACTAACATTTTTTTGTAATGGAAAATTCTGAACAGCTCTAACCATATTGACAGAGGCATGAAACTGAATTGATGAGTGTATCTATCTGTGTTGACAGGTTATTAATAGAAATTACAATCAAACTGGACTTATGGCTATACTAAGAACACTGGTTTTCAAAGCTGATACCAAATCACAGTTATTTGAATACGTGGTATCTTGGGTTGATTTTTATTGTGCACAACTTGCTGTATTATGGGAAGTAAATAACTTGCTCATTTCACTGTGGCATACCACATAATCTTCCTCCATTTCATTGAGGAATCAGTGATAATCTTATAAATTTTGTTTTTTTGAGATGAAATTTTAAAGTACATTACTTTTTGTAGAGGGATAGGGAAGGCGAGGGAGGCAACATAAATGTATTTCGATGTCTTCAGTCTTTTTCAGACACCTGCAACAAATAGTAGATAGTCACTAGTTTTCTGCTTCCTCTGTGTTTAGTTTCTGTAGCCTAGAACTTGTTGGACTTTGGTCTTTTGAAGACCTCTACTAATTAAAGAGGAGTAAAAAAAATTAAAACCAGATTTTGCGGATTAGAACAGCCGTTCAAATCTTGTTGAGAGTTACTTTATTCAGAAACTACAGTTGCGCAAGGAGTCTGCTAAGTAGAAGGTACTTGGAAGAAGTTTTGGCATATGCTTTACACGTAACCTGGAGTGCTCTGAAACTGCAGTTAGTTGAGGAGATTGTGCCGTCAGGTTGGTCTCCTGTCTGTCTGGCACTGAGTGCTGCCGCCCTAGGATTTCACACATTGAGGGAAACCACAGGGACCAATGTCCAAATGCGGGGACAAGACATAATTTTCCCTTAAATCTTGTGTTCTAGACCAGGGTTCTGGGCTGGTTTTCCCTGCTGGCTTCCTGCATGTCCTGCCAGAGGAGACGGCAGTGCCGTGGCAGCGTGAGGAGCGATGGCAGCGGCTGTGGCCGTGCCGTGGCCTTGGCTCTCCGTGTCCGGAGCTGCCCTTGCTGCGGCGTAAAGCCCAAGCTCCTAAACCCTGCAGAGCTTCCCCGGGCTTTGCCTTGAGCACGAGCCTCAGCAATTACAGGCTACTGCTTGCGAGGCTGCTGTAATTGCCCTTTTCTAACAAGAAAGTTTTCACACATGGAGATGGTGAAGTCTTCTGGCCCTTTGCTGGTGGGGCAGTGTCTGCCTGGGGATGTTTCAGACTTGTTTCCTGCAGTCCTGGCAGTTGCGTACCATGCGTATTCAGTGCATAGTTAATTTTACGTGTAGGTGTTTCTATGTGCAGGATAGTTCCTAGGAAGCACATGCAAGAAAGGAAGATACGTTTGTTTGTATTTGTTACAAGTTTGTTTAAAATTGTAGTCAGGGCTTCAGTTTGAAGCAGAAAGCCCTGTTCTCTCAAATGCTGAGGGCTGGAGTGCCAGTGGGGCAAGATCTTTGTAATTTTTTGGTCAGCATTTAAATAGTTAATTGTTGTTTGTATTTTTTATCTTTGTAATTCATAATTACTAGACCACTTGCTTAAGATGATAGTCAAGGTTCTGCTTGTTTAATTTTACTGACAAATTTCATATACAGGAAA
This sequence comes from Rhagologus leucostigma, assembly GCA_013397725.1. Classification (NCBI taxonomy): domain Eukaryota; kingdom Metazoa; phylum Chordata; class Aves; order Passeriformes; genus Rhagologus; species Rhagologus leucostigma. The sequence continues at coordinate 51,607 of VZTD01001820.1, forward strand.
CTCACAGGCTTAAACTTGTTCTCTCTCAGGTTTTTCTCCTGTCCCCCACCTCTCCCTCCACAGATTGTTTGATACCTGTAGGTTTAACTTGCCAGTGCTGGTAAGAAACCGTAAAATTGCTGCACAGAAAAGTTATGTAAATAACAAATAATGCTTTCTTAAATATGTATTTACTGCCAAGTGTTTCCTCTCTCTATGAAAATATTGAGTGTGTTAAATTCTGAAATCAAAAGGATGCTTTGTGACTTGCTGTAATTTGGACAAATAAAACACTCATTTTTCTCTCAATAGAAAATTTTTAAAGCTGGAGATACTAACCAGGATGGACAGCTGGATTTTGAAGAATTTATGCAGTATCTTAAAGAACATGAGAAAAAGATGAAACTGGCATTTAAGAGCCTGGACAAAAACAATGATGGTATGCCTTGATTTATTTTATTTGTTCAAATATTGTTTGAAGAAACTGTGCATTAAAAGTAGTTTAACATATTCTTTGTCTGAACTGGAACAAAAAGTTGTGAATATGGAATCCTTACTTCTTTTCCTTAACAAGATCATAGTTAAAGTTTGCTATAGATCAAAAAAATAAATTATTATAGTCTTTATTCTTTCTGTTTTCTCCAAGTACACTGAACTGGGGCTCCTTGTTCCCCAGATGGAGAAGCTGTAAGGAAACTTCTGACTATTTCTAGCTATTAAAGATAAACCAGTTTTTAACGAACTGTATATTTGCATGCCATTTGCTTCGTCCTTATAGCAGACAATCAAAACACATCATCTATGTTTAAGTTGATGTTTAAATTATCTTTGCGATTATTCAGCTGTTACAATGAGCTCCAAGGTGCTAAGTTTATTAAGATTCATACTTTAAATATGTATCATCTTTATTTTAATGTTTCAAGGAAAAATTGAAGCCTCAGAAGTTGTCCAGTCCCTCAAGATATTGGGTATAGATATTTCAGAAAAACAGGCAGAAAAGATCCTGCAAAGGTCAGGCATTATTATTTTTTGAAGCAGTTTAATCTTCCTTGTATCGTTAGTTTTTATATTTTTCTGTTTCAGAGAGGGGGATAAATGGGATTATGACTTTGAAAGGTGTTGGTAGTTACTATTGGAGCATCTGGTTCTGGGAGGAAAATGTTACTTTATTTCTCTGTAAATGTTGTTGATAGAAGGAAGCACTGTATTATGTTTTTAAATGGAATAGGACAGATGCACTTGGGTGAGAGAAGCATAGTATTGAAAGGCCATGGCAAATTCAGCCTTGGAGTCACTATATGGAATTTACAGTCAGTTTTTATTGATGTGATAATCCAAGTTAAAAAAAAGCGGGGTGGGGAGGGGGAAGAAAAAGCAAAAACCCAGAACAAGACTCCACCAAAGCTATTTCCTTATATAGTTTTGTTCAATTTCTTTTCAGTATTGATGCTGATGGGACAATGACAGTAGACTGGAATGAGTGGAGAGATCATTTTATGTTTAATCCAGCTACAGACATTGAAGAAATAATTCGATATTGGAAACACTCCACTGTAAGTTTAACTTCTCTTTTAACCTAGTGCAGCTCTTAAGTTCATCTCTGCCATGTTAATTTGTAGTATTGATTATGACAGCCTCACACTTGTATTTCAAATATATCTGTATTGTTTGGTTTTCCTTTTCACTTCATGCTTTCCCATTTACAAGCAGGATAGTGTCATGTGAGTTTCTTCTGAACAAAGAACTTAAGCTAAACTTTGCAAATAATTACCAGTAATTCTTAGGATGGAATCCTTTTCCTCTTTTGGAGAAATCCCACAGAAAAATAATGACCACAATATTAAATATTTTTCTTTGCACATTACAGTATTTGATTTGTTGAAACAAATTATACGGACATTTTAACTTGTTTCTTATGTTGAAGTTAGTATTTGCAGTTATATAGTATCATTATAATTATCATAAAATCTCTGGTGTCTTTACTGGTGATTTTCTGTGCATGTTGCACTCTTTTGTGCCATAGAATGTATTTTAAGAATACAGAATATACAACAATAGGCTATCCACTGTCTAGAGAAAATTTTAAAGTTTTTATTGAATGGAGCTGTTGACACCTCAGTGACTGATTTTTAAGAACAATAATAAAGTAAATAAACAGTAATCCTGTTTGCTAAATATTCTTCCTGTAGGTTATTGGAGGAAATAAGGTTAGATACCTTTGAATATAGTGAGACCATTTATATCTCCAGGGATTAGTCAGCATTTCCATAATAAAAAACAGTTTATGAGATCTGAAAGCTTTGAGTGTTTGACACTGTACAACCTCAGTTCAGGAATGCTTGCCAAAAGGAAGTTAGCTCCCTGTTTGCTGAAGAAAGCACTTGAAGCACTGCTGTGAGATCAAATAGTCCTGGTCCCAGCTTACTTAGTGGAAAAAACCTTTGCTTTAATAAAATGCTCCTTACTATTATTAAACATAAGATCTGTATTTTTTTTTGTGGAATGTTATTAGTTGCCCCCAAGAAACAACTGAGAGAGTCTCCTGTGATCTTAGTGTTGCAGTCAGCTGATGACCCCGTTATCACAGCAGGCAAAATCCAGCTACACTGCAACACAGCTGGTCTTTCAGATAAGAGCAGATGTGAGACCTCCCAGCCTGGCTGGCATTGACAGACAGCTCTTACAATTCTGTTTTTATTACAAAATTTTAATTGCTATCAGACTCTTCCAAGCAGATAGCTACATTGGCATAGAATTGTTATGGTAGCTGTGGCCTCTCTGTTATAAACACTCTCAAATTTACCTTTTTTTTCCCTTAGTTGCATTTAGGTCTCGGTACACCCAAGGTTTAAACCCTGGTAGATATGCATAATATCTCTTAAAACATTGAATTTATATTTTGAGAGTTTTGATTGATCTTTCAATGTTTCCCTGTAGTTGAGCAACTGATGACACCTTACTTCGAAACCTCAAATGCAAGAAAGGTGAAAGGATTTTCCAATTAACCTGTTCTGTGTTCAATATCCAGAGTAGCTGGTGCTTATCCTTTTTGTCCAGTGGCTGTATTTACAATCTGAGTTCTGCAATTTTTGTTCCAAATGACCAGGACAGTATTCTTGTCTACTAGCAGATAGAGAATGCAGCATAAATTAGGTATATAGTGTCTATAGATAAAATCAATGATAGTTTAAAAGGTTTATCAGTTAACACACTTTCTGGTCAGTCCTTATCAGTTATTAATACATTCTTGTTCTTTTTGTACGTTTAATTTATGTGTAATAGCAGATTTGCATTATCTACAGTGTACTTTTTCTCATGTACATGAAAAATTTCTCATTTTTATCATGATTATAAGTTACACTTAAGAGCAAAGACTATGTTTAAGTGATGTGTGAGATTTCATAGTGTTATGTCTTAGTTTTATCATTAAAGCCTATATTAATGTTGTTCTTTGATCAAATCCAATGGCAATACAAACATGCCCCCCTTAGTGAAATTTCAAACTTTTATAACTGAAAAAAGTAATTAAATGTGCCTTTCAGTATAACTGATGATAAGAAAATCTATAAAGCATTAGTCACACTTTTCATTTTGTAGGATAATACACAGCAGTTACTGGAAATAGAATATTCTGATATATCAGCTGTAAAAACCCTGCTTTAAAATGTTCGGGAAGGGTGGGGGAAGGAGACATCCCACATATGTGTGAATAAATTACCGTGAGAGAAATCTCTTGTTAGCAACCTTAGGAGATTACCCACCTAATCCCACAAGGCTGTCTGGTGAAAGGTTAGCTGCAACGTATAAGCATTTGAGCTTTAGTGCTGACTTTAAAGGACTGCTGATAATGACAGAATGTCTTTGCTTGGGCCATACTCAAGGAGGAAATTTGTCGTAATTTTTAATGATGATGGTGCAGTCTTTGAAATGGTGGGTCTGTGGTCTTATTACTCAATATCTATGTAGAAGTCACTTAAACTTGCTTTTCATTGAATAGCAATGCACAGCAAGTTAATTATAGATATTTTTTATTTGTAACTAGCACTTTATTTGCGCATTCTTAGGTAGTATATTAATTTGGAATTGGAACTATGGGTAAAACTTGTGATGGAGTGAGATAGTTATTTGCGCATCTTTGCTTTGGATTCATAAAGGTATTGGATATAGGAGATAGTTTGACTGTTCCAGACGAGTTCACGGAGGAAGAGAAAAAGACTGGGCAGTGGTGGAAGCAGCTGCTGGCAGGAGGAGTGGCTGGTGCTGTCTCTCGAACAGGTACAGCACCCTTAGATCGCCTTAAAGTCATGATGCAGGTAGGTGCAATGTTCAAGAATTTCTTGGTTTCCGGTGTATCACTTCAGTTTTAAGAGATCTGTTGGGAAAAAATTGAGGGCCAAGGTCAGTATGTGAATTGCAGAGGTCTGGCTATGTTTTGACAATTTCCATATTTTGTATTCATAAGAATTGTATTTTATAGACATGGGAAAAAATGTAAGCGAAATATTACAGTACTTGTGCCACTAAAATAAGATCTTTTCAGCAGTGCATATGGTTTCGCTAGTTGATATATTTAATCAATTTAATACTGATGAGTTCTATAAGCTAATCAGAACAGTGTTCTCTGCTGTGACTTTGGTTTTGGTTTTTTTAGGTTCATGGTTCAAAGTCAAACAAAATGAATATAGTCAGCGGTTTTAAGCAAATGTTGAAAGAAGGTGGTGTCCGATCACTTTGGAGGGGGAATGGTGTAAATGTTGTGAAAATAGCTCCTGAAACAGCTATTAAGTTCTGGGCTTATGAACAGGTAGGATGATAAATGAAGAATGAAAATAATGCTAAATAAAGTCCTAAATCACTCTCATTGTTCATTATTGGCACTGTTGTATTATATAGGAGCTCTTGCCATGGTTGGGGATTTTGTCATGGTAATTTGAGTGAGTTCCAGATTTAAAATAGTTTATTCTGGTAATAGAATACTTACTATTAGGCAGATTTTACTGTTGTATTATAAGCAGTGCAAATTAATTCTGTCACATGTTTTAAACTGTCCCCGAGTCTGCATGGCTTTGTATGGAGTACTGCTTTAATATCTAGATTGTTGCTTCAAAGTGACAGCAGGCAAAGACTTCGCACATTACGCTAGCTGAACTTACATGGGATCCGTTTAGAGTCAAATATCACAGTGCTATGTATGATGTCCTCATCCTGGATTTCAGAGTTATATTTACCTCTGAATCAGCTTTAAGCATCATGTTAAGGCCTAATCCTCCTTTGGAAAATGAACTCCCGTTCTGGTGTATTTAAATAAGCTTTATTTTTCCTCTGTGGGGTTTGGGGCTTGCTAGTGCCTCAAGTAAGACTAGATGAGCATACTGCACATCTCTGTACAACTGGGAGATAAAAGCAACAAACTATCAAATAAACTTGGGGATGTTGCAAGACTGAACAGCAGATTTTGGTGCCACAGAGTAACCTTGGGCACATTATTCTTTACTGTTGGAATGGCACAGTATGTACAGCTCTCAAACTGCCTCTGTGAAATTGCTAGTCGATCTTTCATTCTTTGATGGGTCAACTGGATCTGCAAAGGAGTTTGGTTCCTCTTTGTTTTCTGGAGTTCTTAGTGTAGGTACCCTTTTGTTGGCTGTTTGCAGAACACCTATGGTACTGTGGGTGACTGAGGTGTTTAGTCTAAAGAATTCTTGCAAGCTGGAATGTTTATTGTGTTCTGGAGAATCTTTTTGGGTTAGTAAATGTAACTGTAAATACATGAAAAACTAAGAACAGCTTGAAAAGACATTTTGTACTGTACTCTTGCCTTTTATAGTAACTCTTGCCACTCCTGAAAAACATGTGTGTTTATTTCTGTTTTAACTGTACAGTATAAGAAGATACTCACTAGGGAAGATGGAAAGTTAGGCACTGTTGAAAGATTTGTATCTGGTTCTTTGGCTGGCGCAACAGCACAAACTTCTATTTATCCCATGGAGGTAAGTATCCCATGGAGGTAAGAAAATCTGCTTCCATTGGAGCCTGCAAAATGTTTGGTTTGTTTCCAAAGTAAATCCCATTTTGCTCTTGAAAATACTGTAAAAATTCCTCTCTAGTCTTATATCCTAATTTATTGTTACTTCGGACTTCCTTTCAGACTTTCAGTGCTAGGCATTTTAGAATATACTATGTTCTAATTGATTCTTGTAATTTTTCCATATCTTTCACTGTATAATATTTTTTAAAACAATATTTAAATGAAACCTGGTTCAGGTAAAAAAAATCACCCAAGAACATTTGAAATTCAGTATGTATTCAAGCATTTTGTAAATTAGGCCTAAATCCTTTTCCTACTGTATGTAAGCAAGGAATGTTCTTGTCTGGACAGAATTGAAGTTCTGTTGTGTTATGATGAGAAGCTGTGTCTGATAAGGAGAGCAGTGTGGAGGAAGGATGTAACAGCTACAGTTCAGACTGGGTGGATTGGCTGCTCTTCCCTCTGTAGGACATAGCTGTAGGTGGTACTACACATTGCAGTTTAACGAGTGTTAATATATTAACTGCTCCAGTGTAACTATTACAGAACATTTCACAGAAATAAGATGTACTTTCTTTACTGCTGGTTCTCCAGAAAGTTTATCGCTTGTGCAGATCCATGTTGGAATAGATGTTGCATCTGGGACTAAACCAATACCAACATCAAGTTTGGTAGTAATGGCAAATGTAACCTAAATAGCTTTTTCATGGGTGGGGATTTCAGTAGGAATAGAACTGTTTTCATTGCTGAAGGGATCATGATCTCTTTAAAGAGCATCCTTGCTGTTCCAGAGGCTGAATCCCAGCTGACCTGAGTACAGAGATGGCTTAAGTTAGGGAGTAACTGAAAGTGATGTAGATCATCTGGATTACACTGGTCAGTGGAGACAGGTGAACTATTCTACAATAATATCTTCTGGTCTTCCTCACAAAGATATGGTACTGTCCTAGAAATGTTTTCAGGATTTTTCTGAGTGAGAGCAAAAAGCCAAGTGCCAGGAAATTCTGAGAAAGATGCAGTCTTATGAGGCTTTAAAGTAGACCAAATGGTTGCTCAGGAAATTTCCTTTGTGGTTTCTTTTGGATGCTGTTATGAATTTTTTAGTTCTAAGATGCAGTAAAGATTTATTTGCATTATTAATCAGCTGCTGGGTTCCAGTAGTGAGACACAATCCTTATATTCCTTAACTACCTCTCTAAGTGTCATACTTTTTGAAAGATTATTTTATTAATGTGTTTTAGTGTTCCCAGACCAGAAGTGCCATTTGCTGGCATGTTAGTGCTCTCACTTGTTCCTTAGCTAATACTTCTATTGAATATTAGCTAATACTTCTATTGAATATTGGCTATACTGTTGCCTTCAAGTTGATAAAATAACTGCGTGTTTTAATCAAGAAAGTAAAGCTAAAATGCAATGTAAAAAGGCTAAGAGTTTGTAAACTAGTATATGGTAATGTGTGGTGCTCTGCACTGAGGACAGAACCTGCTGCTAACGATGCCTTACCAGTAATCAAAGGAGATTTGGAGCACCAAAGTGCAAAGCAGTTCTAGAGAATTGAATAAGCAGAGATATATTGTGTATCTAACATAGATTAATAAATAGGTATGTAATTAAGGCTGCTATTTTTTTTTCCTTTTAGGTTTTAAAGACCAGATTGGCTGTGGGTAAAACAGGACAATATTCTGGGATGTTTGACTGTGCTAAGAAGATTTTAAAAAGAGAAGGTCCAAAGGCCTTCTACAAAGGCTATATTCCTAATATTTTGGGTATAATTCCTTATGCTGGCATTGACCTTGCTGTTTATGAGGTGAGTTTAGAGCACTGAATGCATGTAGCTGTCATTTAATTAATTTACAAAAGCGTAAATATTTTTTAGCATTTGTATTACTGTACTATGACAGCTAGTTCAATTTCAAAAAGACAAATGAGACTTTCCACTACTGTTACTAGACCCCAGTGTTTCTGTTTGCCCCTCTTTAGGAGTGTCTGGGCAGATGGGCCCTTCCATGCAAGAGTATCAAGTAGGAAATGCACTAAGAGAAGATTATACAGACCTTGGCAGTACAACAGGCTTTCATACTTACCTAACCCTGTTAGACTGGAACATACCTATTCTATAGGAAATATGGGCCTTTAAAAGGATATTCATATTATGGTCCCTATCCTGCATTTATGATAGTTTATACATTTTTTTGCCAGTTGTTGGATTTATGAGTGGATTATATTAACCTAAATTCCTTGTGTGTCTGTGCGTGTCGCCAGAGTTCTTTCTGGCTGACATAGCTTTTCTGAGGAGTTTGAAACACTGTTGTCTTTACTTTCCAGAGAAACTGGCACCTATTTCACCTACCAGCAATGAAAATCTTTTATCTACCTTAGATAATATGTGTTGCTTCAAAGTGTGTTAAATAACTCAGATGCACAGACTAATTTTTTTTCTAGTCTAGACAAATCTTTTTTTGACACTGCGTTAGTAATCACCAGAACTGCTTGAACAAGCATTTTCAAAGCTGTACGGAGTTTCTTTTCTACAGTTTGCATCCTTATTTCTGCATGGGATGATGTGCACAGCTGTGTGAGCTTTTGTTGCACCCTGTGGGGTGCTGAGTTGTTTCCCTCCTCCTCTCCACAAAGTATTACAGGTCCATGGGCACTGTTCCTGCTGCTGGATCTTCTAAGGATTTCTCTTTTAGGTACTAACTACTGTAGTCTGGTTGAAGTCCTTCCCTGTGTGCTAAGGTGTTTACCTGTGCACTTCAAGCATGTAGGACTGGCCCAGTGAAATTGGTGCTTTTCAGGATTGAGCCCTTAGGATTTGTTATGAATAAAGAAGTATTTGTTTACCTTTTTGAATGCAGATCTCCTGTCTTACTGTTTAATTTTATACTTTGGCAGCTGTTAAAGAGTACGTGGCTAGAACACTATGCATCGAGCTCTGCTAACCCAGGTGTTTTTGTACTGTTGGGGTGTGGCACTGTTTCCAGCACATGTGGGCAGTTAGCCAGTTACCCTCTCGCTCTTATCAGAACACGCATGCAGGCTCAAGGTGAGTTCTCTTGTACTGAAAATGCTTCTGTGTGGTCACATTAAAACTGTATCATTTGGGATAGCTCTAGCAGAGACACAGGAATAAAAAAAAAAAACAGCTTGGGAAAACCAAGGACATATCTGGAAATTTCTTCTTAATGTTGGTCCCTTCTCCCTCTTACCCCCAACACTATTGTTCTTCATACTCAAATTAAAAAGTGACATTTCAAGCACTGGTGCTTTGTGTATTCTGAGAGCTGCATTCCATACAAGACTACCAGACACAGCCCCTGTCATAGTCTGGAAGCACTCTTCTAAACTTTAGAACATTTTCTGAATTTTACAGATTAAGTGACAGGGCTTGCATTGTCCTGTGAGGGTAGACAGCAATGTTTGCTCTGTAGTACATTTCATAAGGATAGTTTCATAGTTGAGATTTTTGTTTGATAGGTTTCTGCACAGACTTAAGGATGGGAGCCTAGATTTCCAAAGGAACGTAGGTGGATAATGCTTTTCGGTGGGATTTAGACGCATGGATATCTCCCAAATGTCTGGGATTAAAAGATCTCTTTTCAGTGACCCTATGATAGTAGGCTCACAATCCAGGTGTTTGATACTTGCTCAAGATTTTTAACATTATTAAACTGTAATACAACACATTCTCTTTTTGTTCTAGCCTCGGTGGAAGGAGCTCCACAGCTGAACATGGTTGGTCTCTTTCAAAGAATTGTTGCTACAGAGGGACTCCGAGGACTTTATAGGGGCATAGCCCCTAATTTTATGAAAGTGCTTCCAGCTGTCAGCATCAGCTATGTTGTATATGAAAAAATGAAACAGAATTTGGGAATAGCATGAAATGAAGGAGAAAGGTGAGATGCTTCTAAGGTTGTTGGAAACACCAGAACAATAATGTTTTCTCAAGTAATCTGCTCTCACAATTGGAGACAGATCTTTATAGAGAGATGCTGCAACTTCTACATTTGCCCTTAAGTGGGAAAAAACTTTCTTAAATTTTAGTTCACCATTTCTAAACAGATACCTATATTGCACTTTAAAATGTCACTGAGTTGAAAAAAAAAATCAAGAAGCTGTCTTTAAATCAGCAGTATGTTTTTATTTTTAGGAAATCATGCATATTTTACTCATTGGGGTTTTTTTAAATTTGTCCTTTCTAAATGTGTATTTGTCTTGGATCAAGCCAAAGGTAGGAGAAGCTTATACTGCCTTGATACTGAATATATGAAAGTGACTTTTTGTTTTGTCACGCTGCCTATACTCAAGCAATTCACAGGCGACATTTTGCATGCCTAGAGGTGAGCACTTTTGTTATTTTGTAAGAAATAGGATCTTGGATACACACAATGATGAAATAACACATTAAAATGTAGCCCATCACCTTTATCTTCAGGCAAACCTTTTTTGTTTTTTGTAATTTAAAGAGCCTGAGAAACTGCTGTTCTGCGGTATCGGAATACCTCAAATGGATTTATACGGTATTTTTGTAATACAGTCAGCAATTTTGGTAACTTGCTTCACCAGACCTGCTTTTCATTGCACTTGTAAATGTCAGCACCATTAACCATGGCAAAATTTGGGTTACAGCTGCATGTTTTATAGGCTCGTAATACAAGGGAACAGAAAAAGCTTGGATATTAGATCCATTCCATACAAGTGCAAGTTGCTATTTAAAACCAAGGTGGAGGATCCAGTATTAAGCTGGTAGTAATTGAAGTACAGCCAATAGCAGAGCTCTTCATAGCTGTCTTTGAAAGAGGAATGCTTCTCATTTTGGCCTCTCCATTCTTTCCCTTATTCAGAGGGCTACAGTCCGCTCTGTGCTTTCAGCCAGTAGAGGATTGCATTGTTGTGTAAAGGCTTTTTACAGGTTTGTCATGCGAGATCAGTCTTCTGTTCACGCTGGCTGTGGCTGTGAAATTGGGATAATAAAATACTGAAGTGTTTTGTCCAGGTGACCAAGTGGCAGTGCAGACCTCAGGTGCCCATCAGATTGATGTCACTGTAGCAAGCAAAGCATGCACACAGACTTGTTAGTGCTTGAGAAACAGCTCTTCCTCAAAAAACAAAGCACTTCCTCAATGCAGAAAGTTAGGTATTTCCATGTACAAGTCCTTCCAAAGTGACTTCCTTTTTTTTTCTGTGTATATGAAGGGGCACACAGCTGCCTTCAGGCCTGAACACTGAAATAGATTAACAATTATTACCAAACTCATTTGTTAGGCTTTTTCTGCTTTCTGTAATGTGTAGTGTCCTTATCTTGGTAAATTCGAGATTATACTTACCTTGACCTTCTAAAAGCAACTGCTCTTGGACCACTTCCTGAAATTGGATTACTGAAGGAAGAACTTTATTCTCTTAAGGTCATTAAGGGTCTTCTTTTTAATTCTTTCTTTTTTGGGGGGGTGGGAGGGGTGCATGGTTTTTTTTGGTTCTCTTTTTTTTAAAGTAGACAAATAAGCAAGCAAGCAAAAATAACTGCCTGAATCTCCCTTGTTGTACATATGCTTTGGGCCATGTTTTTCAAACAGCAATCTCTAATTTTGTGTTCAGTGCTTCCATGGCTGGTGTTTGTTCTCCATAAACTGATATATAATAACTCCACAAAATCTGTATTACAAAATGTTGTTTTATCAGATTTCAGAAAATGGCAGCTCTAGCTGTATTTTGGCCTTCCCTTTAGGGAAACGTTGGACTTTGCACTTTTTAAAAAAAGAAAAAAAAAACCCAAAAAGTCATTCTATCCAAATCATTTACATGTATAATGCCTTTCTGGTCTGAGTGTTTCTTGGTTTTTGCCAATATTCTTGTACCTTTGTGGGATTTGTGAGATCAGTTGCTGATAATTTTGTTTGGCTGTCACCAATGAGCAAATGTCTTGTGTGTGTGATGTAAAGATGACTTTAGCTGTTTCTATCTTCTAGACTTGTTCCATTTGTTTATAGTGTGCAAGTGCCATTATGAGTATTGAAATTATGGTGACCTTTTCAAATGTTGAAAAGATGAGCTGTTTCAGATTTGATTTTTCATTATGTGCCTTGATGATGACTGTGTTCAACTGTGTATTCCTTGTCTCTTAAATGTATGTTTACCTTTCTAGCTCTATAAAACTACCAGTTTCTAATAAATCTTTGTTTCCTTATCTGGCTGGAGTGTGCTGATGTGTTTTTTTCCATGGTCTCATAGATGACACTTCTTTATTGCTTTATTTGCATAATACTCAATGTAAAAAATGGAGGCAATTAATCTAAAAATAAGTTTCAGACTAGAGTATTCTTGGCTATTACACTGATACTTGAAAACATAGTTTGAGATAAGTCGACTGTCATCCTGTTTAAAACTCTGTCTCACTGCTTATTGGAACACCACATGTTTAGTATTTTTGCTCATTCATCGAACAGTATTACACAATGATTTGCTTCTGTGTATGTTGCGTGACAGAACTCTTAATAATCAGGGCCGAACATACTTGTATTACTGCTGATCTTGCTTTGTTGTTAATCTTACTTGTTAGTCAAAGGATCAATATAAAATCTTTTCAAGGTAGTTGACTTAATTTACTCTGCATGTGTAGCATGGCTATGCTACTAAAAGCTTGTTGGCAACCAGCTCTGACAACTCCTTTTGAGCTTTTGAGTTTTTCACCATGACTCTTCAAATGTTAAAGATAATTGTAAACAAATTAAGGAAGCTTTTCTTGTCTCTGATTGCTGCAAATACAGTTCTTGTAACGTAAGATTTAGAAGTCTTCTTTTAAGTAATGGAAGATGTAGATGCACAGTGTATGATTCCTGACTAAGTGAACAATTTGACATTCAATTTGGCTTGAGGCAAGAATGCTTTTAACTGGAAATGCTCTGCAGGAAGGGTCCATAAGGGAAAGAGAAAGCTTATTTGTTTTCCCTTCAAAATGTGTGTGGGGTGTGACAGCTATTCAGTACCATTAACACTAGAAAACACTGCAGAAATGGCATGAAATCTAAAGTGGTGCTGCCAGTGTGTGTCTTTCCCTCTTGACTGTGGTGGGCTTCCTGGCAGGATATGCCTGCTGCAGCAGTGGCATTCCTTACAGTGGCGCCAGCCCGGGCCCAAGGTGCCTTGCTCACCTGCTGGTGGAAGGGTGAACTCTGTGTGCTGAAAGCCCCTTGGCAGCTTTCCCTTCTGCTAAAGAATGCCTGGTGCCCAGCATTCCCAGGTGAGACTGGGTGTGGGCCTGCCCGGTGCCCAAATTAGCCTTCAGAGGCCCAGGCTGAGGTGACTTCTGTCCTTTCCTTCCTTGCTGCACACCTCCGAGCTGGCTGCACTTGCTGGTATGCGCAGGTTGTATTGGCAGCTTTCTCTTCATGCCTCTCCGATATTTAATGGTTGGATAAGGTACAGCAAGAAGTGCGTTGCAGTATTTGATATTGCCACGTATAAATTACTAAAATATCAAGGATGTCTTAACCTGCAGGCTATTTGCTGTGTAAGGAAGTGTGGTTTTTAAATGCTTCCCCCTTCTGATGTCAGAGTTGTCTTGGGAACGGCTTTTAGGACTTAAATTAAAGCAAGATACTGATCCTAAACTGTATGTTGTGGAGAACATAATTGATAAGAACTGGATATTTAACACAGAGTGATTTTGGAATATTGACAGTCTTGCTATATAACTTAGGTCTAGCTTCTAAGCCCTCTTGCTGTCTGAAAATGTCTAGGAATACTACTTTTTTTGTCAAGATTTGTCCAGGGTAAAAATCGTCTGTGTTTTGCCAACTAAATAAATGCTTTGAGTATTGTGCACCTAAACTCTTATACATGGCATCTGCTTTGCTAAAGGGCTGACAAAGAAGTCTGTTATGTACTGTGTAAGTATTAGAAAACACCCATAGTGCGTATACACATGCATTTACATATATTTATGTATATACATATATAAAACCTTTTCTTCTTTGCACCAAGTTTGTGCATCTCCTTTGTGCAGTAGCTGGAACAGCTTCCAGAATGGCCTTTTACTTGAACACTCTTGGAGCCCTGAAACTGCTGTCCCTGCAGAGCTTTCCCCTGCAAGAGGAGCGTAGGAGATTGAGAAGTTAAGCTCTGTTAAATAATGTGTCAGTGGTACTCCCGCTAAACTCCAGAACGGTTTGTCCCCTCTAGGCTCATGTGAACTGGAATATCTAGTGCCCATCCCGTTGAAGTAGGTGTTGGCGAAAACCACTCGCTTGCATGGTGGGAGTACAGTAGATGAACTTTTGCATGGGTTCTCCTGCCATTTTAAACTAAGCCTTTTGTTAACATATTTGACCTGGACCGTAGCTCTTGCTGAGGCTCTGATACAGAAGCCCTTGCACTCTCCCTAAAGCAGATGCCACGGATTTTAATTGTTACAAACTTGTGTAGCGCGTGAGCCACTCTCTCCTCATCAAGCCTTAACAGCCCCTCTCCTCTGGGCTGTGTCTGTAGGAAATGTGCAGGCTCGGACTGCATTCGAGCAGTGCCATCTACTGTCATGTTGTAACACCCATTCGTGAGGCGGATGGCTGTTCTGCTCAACGTTTCAATTCGTTCCTCAACGTTGTCTTCACAGCAAAGGAAAAGCAGTTTATAACAGTGCAGGATAAGCCCAGCTGAGCCATGTTTTTGTGATAGAACCATGGAATCTGTTGGCTTGGAAGGGAAGTATTGAATTGCTGTTGGCCCTAGCAACGGGTCTCTGTGACAGCATGTCCCTGCAGCCTTCCCCCTGCCTCGGTACCATGTGTGATGCAGTTTGGTAATGGGGCCATTTTGCTTTCGCTAATTAAACAAATTCCTTAACTTTAACTGGCTTGCTGTGTAGATGAGACAGCCTCTGTGTCTTCCAGCAGTTCCATTCATTGCATTGATACCATTTTTACTGGGAATTTGTGTATGTTTGCTCTATCTAACTCTACTAGGTTAACATAGCATAGCTTCATGGATTTTTAAGTCCACACTCTTAGCTCTTCTTTTATGGCCTCCTCTGATAATTGCAGGCCAGTTAGCTTCATTTAATTGCTTCAGTGTGTGTCTGTATCTGTCACATTCATTCCTTCCAGTGCAAAAAGCCTAAGCAACCCTTTCAAATAGTCGGGGCCGGGCAATAATTGACTAAAGGAGGAGAAGTTCAGAGACTGGGGTGTTTTAATAGGACTTGGTTTACAAATAGGATTTCTGAGTAATCTTCGTGGTACAGATTACTGTCGCAATCCTGGCAGTAGCTCTGAAGCCATCCTTCTGAAAATAGATGCATCTAAAAAGTGTCACCTTTGTGAAATAAATACTAAAGCTAACAATTCAGATTCTGTATGTATCTCAAGTATAAAGGTTTTTACTGTCAGCTCAAAGATTGCTTGCAGTATACAGGAAAGAGCTACATTTTAGAATTCCTTTCCCAAGTTTGTTGCTTCTTATTTCTCACTAGCTGTACAGATTTGCAAAGGTTCCATTAGGTAAGAAGGATTGAGATATAATTGCAAATTTTGGTGGTGATGAGGAAGGATATAAAATTCTGACTCATCCATCACCACAGTTATCTTGTTCATAACAGAAGTACTGAAATTATTCTTTATGGGTTAGGAAAAGGTTGCGCTGTGTGGGCAGAAAACTCCTGGACTCCCCCATGACTTGCTCATACAAAGCCTTCTGCCTCTGGGGTGGCAGCAATATGTAACCTATCCTCATTAAGTGTCTACCCTAATGAATGAGTGACAGTGCACACATCTGATCTATCTGCCACATAAATGTTTAATTTTTCTTTTGCCAATCAGCCAGAGTTTGGCAGATGCTGCACAGCAGAAAAAAATATGAGAGTATGGTGTTGCATTTCTCCACAGGGAATTGGAGCTGGAGTAGGAGCACTTCTGAATCAGTCACGACACTGCCATCCCCTTGAAGTTAATTTGGCTTAGACATTAAATATTGCTCACTGGTCCCTTAAGGAGTATCTGATTTTAGTTTGCTTCTCCAGTTGCTTTCTCTATCCTAGTGAAAAAAGGGATAAAGGAAAAGTTTTACTCAGTATTCTCACTTGTTCCTGCAGACTTGTAGTCAATGTCTGTACCTTGCTGTGAGGCATTTGCTGGGCTGGGATCTAATGGCACTCATCATTCCCACAGTATGACATTTTGATGGGAAACAGTGAGATCCTGTAGATGAGTGTGTCTTGCAGGTGGAGATTTTCATCTCAGATCTGCTACTGATCTTTTGTACATCCTTTCTCAGCATCTCTGGTCCTGGTGTTTTCTTGTCTTGTAGGTGTTAAGCTCCCTGGGACTAACATCATGCTGTGATGGTTCAGTGTGTAGCCTCAGGTTGTGCTATGATACAAATAATATTCTGATTAAAAATTAAGCCCTTGGCCTACAGCAGTGCTTGTTAAAGTATCATGCACTTTATTGGCAGGGATTTTTCTGTTGATTTGATGATTAAGATAATACCACAATGTGAGAAGAAACCTAATGGAAGCAGGAAAGCAGTCATATTCTAAAAAAAGTTGATTGCCGAAGCTGCCTGCTGGGATAAATTCATATTAATCTTACAGAGAGTCTTTCATCTCTAAAAAGAACTTTGGCTTCCTGCTTGATTATTGCTTTTAGCCTTTTCTCCTAGTTTATTTTTAATAGGCAGTAGTGTTTCACACCCTAATACAGCAGTCTCTAACACTGCCAGTAAAGAGTGTATCTCTCTCTCTCGGAGAACACTGAGAACCCGCTGAACTGCAGTGGTAATTTCTGGTTTTAAGGAAGAAGAAAAGTGCCAAAGTACAGGGCCCAGTGTTTTAACTGCCTTCTCTCACTGGAAATACTCTCGGCTCTTGGAGAATACACTGTGCATGAGAGGGTCTCTGAACTGCAAATAATAATATTTGGGTTTTGCGCAGGGCTTTCAACGCAGCAGCCAGGCAGTGCAGGGGCGGGAAAGGCAGCACCGGCAGCAGCCGCTTCTCGGCTCCTTTTCCCTGTTTTTCCCTTGTTTTTCGCTCGGTTTTGCCCCGCCCGGCGCCGGCCGGAGCTCCCGGGCGGCCCGGCAGGGGGCGCACCCGCCGCCTCCGCCCGACCCAACGCCCTCATGGAAGGGTTGGGGAGGACGCGGGTGGGAAGCTGCGTGGGAAGCTGACTGTGAGTGGTCCGCAGGAAGGGTTGGAGTCGCGACATGTCTGGCTGCGGTTCTCTGCCGTCGTCAGGCTCTGGACGTGCAGAGGGCTGCACCGCCAGGGTGGGAAGTGGGTATGAGGGGCGGGAGTGAGGGGTGGGATCGAAGTGAGCGATGAAACCCGAGTCTGAAGGTCAGCAATTTTTTCCTGACGGTGCAGAAATCTCCCCAAGGGATTCCTATTGCTTGAGACACTAATTAAAAATAGAATAAATCAAATATATGCAACATGTATCACAGACAGTCCTTTACTGCTGTAGGTCACTTAGGACTGCAATATGCGCAAAGACAAAAGGTTTTTGATTGCCTTTTAACAGTCAGCAGGACAGCCTACTTCATCCTCAGAATCTTGAGTCTATTGGCTTTTTTTGCTGGAGTTTGAGCACCTAAGATACCTGAGGTAAACAGTCTCGAGCCCAAGTGATGTATGTAGGCAAATGCAAAGGCTCAAATAAACATTCCAGGCTGAAATCTGATGCTCCGTCTGACCACAATAATTTCTCATGAGAAACTTTCAACAAATAATTGGATATTTCATTCTCGCTAGTTGCATTAATCCTCTTTAGTTGTTCTGTATGTTCATCTCCTTTAATTTCCCATTGCGCTACAAGGAACAAGTCAAATAGCATCTAAGAACCCCAAAGTTCTGAAAGTTTCCCAGATGCCCGAAGTTGACTTTCAGGTGGTGTAGTCCATGTAAAGCTACAAGGGCTGGAGTTCGCCATGAAAGCTGGGTGGTAAAAAGCCAATGCTCAAAGCACCTATCTCTGTCCCCAAAAGTTGTTATTCTTCTGTGGAACTACTTGAAACTTGAAACTGCAGGCTCTTTATTTAACTTTCAAGTATATCTTATTCATACTTGAAGTATAAACACAGGAATGTACTGGTTGAGAATGGACCTTACTTCAAAAATGACCGAAATTCAACAAAAGCCTTTCTGTGGTTCTCTCTATAAGGTGCTTTGCGGAGGGGGGAAGCTACCTCTCATGTCCTCTCTAAGTAAGCATTAGTTTTGAAGTTCTTAGTGACTTGATGGCTTTTAACTGCTTGTAGGAAAATCATTCAAGTGCCTTCTTAGGGAGAGGATGTCATGGAAAGAGCATTCCTCCATGCACCAAACTCTCCACAGGAGCGCTGTCCCAGAGCCTCAGCAGGACATCAGGGTTGGAATAGGTCTAGAGCATGAGCTGCTTCCTCACAGTTAGCGCTGTTTTCCAGAGGTCGAAGTTCAAGAACCTTCTTAGAGGTTTTAGTAGCCAGCATGGGAATAAAGGTTATTAACTTGTATTCTTGAAGCACTTTGTCCCCCACTGCAGGCTGCTACAATAGGCAGCTACCCACTCTCATTTTTTTGGGGCATTTGTGAAGTCACATATATGGGATTGAAGTGTTCTGCATGTATTTAGGATCTTATCAGAAGGGATCGGTGCTTAATGTACATAGACAATGATGAATTCAGTACAAAATAACAAAAACAGTTTGCAAGGGGATTTTACTTTTTGTCAGTTATACCTTTAAAGCTATTGATCTGCCAGAGAGTGTTTTGGAGGTTTTTTAGGAATTGTGTATTTTGATGCGTCCCCAGATGATTATAGAATTAAGACGTAAATGCAGTTCAGCGTTAAGAGTTTAAATCAGTAATAAATATTTCATTAAGTTGTCTTAAACTGTCAAAGTGAGGAAATACACAGTGTTCATGATTAAACTCATAGCTTATGTTGTTGAACCTCAGTTTGCAGTTGTATATCAGTAGCTAAATATAAACTGTAAGGTCTTAAAGTCCTATTAGAAAAATAAGAAGCGTGTGATGAAGACATGAACAAGCAATGTACAAATTTGGGGCATTTTGACTAACATCTTATTCTTAATTTCTATTTGGTTCTATAGGCAATCTCCTTGCAAAAGTGCTCATTTTAAGAGACAGAAAATTAACATCTGCCAGCAGGTATCAAAGCTGAGAGGATAAAGCAGCCTTTCTCTTGTATCTGTGTGCATACAGACATTTCAATGTTTTTATTTAAACTGCTTATCTCCTGGTAATTTCTCACAGCTTATTTCCTAAGAACATGTCAGATGTTCTCCCTTTCTAGTGAAACAAGCAATTTTTATTCACCTTTTTTTGAAACTTTCTAGGGACCTTGGGAAAAGATGTTACACTAAAGCAGAATGTGTTCAGCACCTGGTTTGTCCTTCAGTAGGCACTGGCCTCATGAATCAATGTAACCTAAGCCAACTAAAACTCCTTTTCCCTCGTGCCTGCAGTGCTCTCTCTCTGGGGGTGAGTCCAAGGGCTGAAAAGTCCTTTCTTTACCGACTGGCTCTAGTCAGATTTAGTCACTTGGGGAAAGTCTGGATGGCATTTACATGCAGATTGTTTTCCTGTATGAAAAATGCATGAATATTCCCTCAGGTGGTAATTAATGAAATTTTTAGTTTTTGAGAACTTCAAGCAAAAAATCAGTGTTCTCAGACTGTATTCAAATGTGCTCCTTACACCTAATTATTCGGACACACTCCTTAGGAATGTCTGGCGGACAAAATTCTCCTTCCTTGCTATATTCTTGTGACTACACTATATCTTTGTAAGAGGGGGAACATTTTGGTTTTGGTTTTCCTTAGCTGGCTATAAAGTAGGAGAATTTATTGTCCATTTCTGTTCACAATAATTGAGTTTGTGCATGTTAATTTGTTGGGTTTTATTAGCTGTAGTGGGGAGGTAAAGAGGAGGAGCTTGAACAACCCCCTTTGATCACACTTTAAATACTGTGTTTGATAATCAGTTAGTTTAATCAGTAAACAGCAGGAGATTATGACATGTCTTGGGAAGTTTTTCGAACGATCAAAAATAGCAGGGCAAATGATAAAAATAGAACTGTTTCCCTCAGGACCGTACTAATGAGCCTACAGTTTGGGTGGGATAAAGATACATGCAGCAGCTTTGTATGTTCATGCTCTGTGTGGTATATGTGACCCTCTGGAGTGAGGGTCTGAGAAAAACAAGTGTCATTGACAAGGAATTTAATGCACGTGGAGAAAAAAGATTAATGGTTCTGATTTTCAACTCGACCTCCACAAAAGGAAGGTCCCTGTAACGTCTCAAACTGTGTAATGAAAGCAAATCTACTCCTTCATTAGTGATGGTAGCTCATACTTCTGCACTGAAATCAGTTCTGAAAGCTAAGTTTTTCTTGCGGTCTCCATGTTGGCTCTTGGAGCTTCTGGGAGCTAAGACAATGAAAATTAACAGCTTGATCCCATTAAGAGCTTCCATAATTTTTTTTCTGCGCAGAGCTGGCTCTTCTGACAAAGATACTATAGGAAAATTATCAAATGGGTTCTGAACAAACCAGTTTTCACTGGAGGGAGTGACTAGCTTGAAAGCAGTGCTGTTAGTGCCAGTTTGGGTGAGAAGGAACTTCATTTTTACATAATCCACATTTTCAGTCAAACAACAGGAGAGTTTGACTTGCCATTCCAATATAGTATGAAAGGAGAACGCAAAACTGTGTGCACACTTGACTATTGCTTAGAAAATACTAACCAACACAACAATGTTGTAACTGAGTTACAATTTCAGAAAAGCAGACCTGAGTAGCTTATTCACAGTTGGAGATGTACCCTAATTGCATCAATATTTAGTGATGGTAGTGGGGAGCACAAAACCTATTGACCTCCTCCTGCACACCCAGCATACTCACACTGCACAAGGCATTTCCGGGTAATTCTGTGCACAGTGGCCTTGCAGGAGCAAAACTTCTGCACAGGATCTCCATGAACAAAATCAGAATTATTATTTCTGCAACAGATCTGGAATAATTTCGGTAGAAAGCTGTGAATAATACAAAGCAGCAGAATGTTGTAGATGGCAATTTCACTTTGCTTCTATCTGAGAAATTAAAATGTGATAAGACACCTGTAATCCAGTGCTCAGTAGCTTAATTTAATATGAACTATTTTTGAAGCGGAGTGGCAAGTCATAGATAATGGTGATCGATACAGTGTTTTTGATGAAAAAAAAAATTCCCTGGGATGACATCACTTCTTACATTGTTATAGCAGCCCTTATGCAAGGCAGCCCAGACCTGAAGAGAAAAATGTATGATGTAAGGAAAATAAATTATATCTCTAACTTTTTTTTTTAACCTCTGTTTCAGACTGAGTTTATTTCAGTCTCTGTGCTCAGGTGAGCCACCTGAAAGTTGTTTTGTTGAGTCAGGATGAGAACATGAGCTCTGACATTAATTGCAAGTTCCAGTTCAAGGTTGCCTGGTTATTTACATAAGGCAACATTTTTTTCTTTAATGTCAAGACTGAAGAAATTGATTTACTCCTGGTTCACAAAGCAGCTGCCTTCAGCTTTATATCAAATATATAGTGTTTGAAGTCTGTCAGTGGAAGCCTCCCTGATGCCTCTATTTGTGGAATTTAAACTTTTTTGAAAAAAATTGTTTCTAACACGCAGAAGATATTTTAAAATGTGTCCAGTGTGCCACCTCCTTTTGTGTCATCTTTCCAGCCAGCTTTGCAGGAGAGCAGCATCACAAAGGTCCTGCACACTGTTTGGTTTTGTGTAAAAATCCATGTTATCACTGGGAATTAGGAGTAAAAGGATGTGTACCAATATAGCTGCTCCTTCCTTTGAGCTATGTGAGTTGTGTCTCTCAGGTGGACACCTATTACACTGCACCTTGCTGGTGGGGTCTGGAAATACATCTAATTACAATTAAATGAGGCAGACATCGAAAACTTTCAGTAACTGTTTGATGTGGAATATTGATCTGATAGCAGTTGCCTGGGGAGGGATTTACAAGAAATACATATAAACAGCATTACTGTCTTTATTCTTGAAAATTACTGTAACTATGAAGGTGAAGTGGGAGTGAGTTCAAGATGTGCTTTCTTTGGTTGTACTTGCCACATTCCTCCCTCAGGTGCAGAAAAGTAGGTATATTTAAAGTTACCTCCCAGTGTCTTGACACTGTAGAGACAATATTCAGAGATAAAGACACTATACATCTGATGAAAATTTTACTCAGGGAGAACCGAAATGCCACTAAATAATAGCACCATGAAAAGAACAATATTTTTAACCCTTATACTGCTTCCTGTTATGCCAAGCCATTAAATTTTCTTAAGGTATTTCCATTAAAGGCCAAAATTGAATTGTTGTGTTGTATATCAGACATTTTGGTGGGTGGAGAAGTTTGATAACTCCCCCAAAGTCACAAGAGAAGTCGGTGACCACCAGGAATAGAAGGCACACATGCTGACAGCCAAGTCGCTATGAGCCACAAGACCATCCTTCCTCCTGCTCACAGAGAAGCACTGGCATGAAAGGGAAGTAATTTCTGTGGGTTTGGAGAGGCCTTTCCTGTGATTCTGGCAGCATCAGCAGAAGGACACACAGTCTTGATGTGAAGGGCTGTCTGCATGGCTCAAATTAGTTTGTAATGTTGGCTGCTTTCAGAGTGGACTCATTTCATGAGGGTTGGCTAAATATTCCTTGTGCAGGTAGAAGGCCAAAGATTAATCTGCCACTTTTGTTGAAGGAGTTAGTGAGTGGGGGGCGAAAAAAAAGCATGTAATACCTGTCC
Source organism: Rhagologus leucostigma (assembly GCA_013397725.1). Classification (NCBI taxonomy): domain Eukaryota; kingdom Metazoa; phylum Chordata; class Aves; order Passeriformes; genus Rhagologus; species Rhagologus leucostigma. Next base: position 74,401 of record VZTD01001820.1, read on the forward strand.
ATCCTGAGGTGTGAAGCCCTTTGGTCTGTGCTGTAGCAGGCACGTGTGCAAAGGAAGAGCTTGTAAAACTGGTAAGAAGAATTGTTCTTTAGTGCCAGCTTTTAAATCTAGCTCTGGCATAAGTGTTGGAAAATACGGATAAATTCTATTCAGCTACCTGTTTTATTAGCAGTTCTTATATACTCTCATATTTTCAATGATTAACACCACTCCTCAGTTTTCAGTAGTCAACTGTCAAGCCATTTTTTCTCCCTCCACTCTCTTTTCAGGCTGTAATTCCAGCAGGAACCGACAGTGTGAGTACCAACACTATGTAAAGCAAGATCAGAGAGAGAGCAATTAACACTCAAGAGCAGTAGTTAGAGGGTCAGCTGCTCACCAGCCTGGGTCATGCGACTGAACTGTTTGTGATGGGGAGGGAGCAGGCGGGGAACACAGCCCTTCCTGCCCACTCCATGGGATGGGTGCTGCCTTGGGGGATGGTTATTTGTGGAGAAATGTCTTCTTCTTCCTCTAACATTTTGACCCAGAAGAGGAGGTTAGAGCATAGAAGCATCAGAATGGCTTTCACAGAGCCTGGCCCTGCCCATATGCTAGGTTTTATCAGTATTAGAAATTGCCTAGTCCATATTTCTGTAATTATTGGAAAGACAACAGTAAAATAGTTTTCTCCAGAAGCCTTTGTTTATCGTCATAAATGTTTTGGGAAATGAAGGAGGTTATTTGCTATCTTGTAGTATATTAAATAAACAGTGTGATTCTGCAGTTACTGTAAACCGTCATCTTGAAATGGGGTGGGGATGATAAAAAGAAGTGGTGTTTAGTCATCTGACATCTGACAATTAATATGAATACACTTTTCCATATGAAACAGAAAGCAAAAGTGTTATAAATTTAAAGTCATTATGTAATGTTAACGCAGCAGTAGTGGCCAAAGACCTTTCATAGATTGGAGGTCCCATAGCTTTAGGTGTTGTGCAAACAGTAGATAAGTATTTCTGCCTTTAAAAGCTTACAAATGCTGACAGCCTTTTTTTAGACAAGACTTTCTGTGAGTGCAGAGGGGGTTCTTGTTCAGTCGTGACTTAGAGCAGTCATCTTGAAATTCTGAAGGAAGCACAAGGTAGAGTAAGTGCAAATGAAAATGAAAGTTTTAGAAACCAAACCAGAAGATGCATTTGTGGAATACAAAGCTGCCGAGCATGAAAAAGTGCTGAGCACAACTTGTTTCAGTGGAAATTTATCTTACGTAGCAGCTGGTAAGATTCAGAGGTATTTGGGTTCCCAAATGTACGTTATGCTCTGGTCGGCTGCAACTGCTGATGTGGGAGTCCACCAAGTTATCCTTGAAATAGGCTGAGCACTAAGGTACATAACTCTCCCCTGAACTCCACTGATGCTTTATTGCAGTGAGAGAAAAGAGACTCTCCTAAGTACTTAGGCCCAGATATTTTGTGTGTTAGATCCCTGAGTCTTAATTCTGCAGTCTTTTAATAGTGAGTTTTCGATATTTTACTACATTTAAAGAAAGAAAAGTAGTCAGTGCTGTGCTGCATCCAGTTGGGTTGATATTTACATATGTTCCCTTCTGGCAGCTTTCGTTCTGTTAATGTCGCTCTGATTAGCTGTAAAAGATTGAGGAGATATTCTTGAAATAGGTTGTTCCTAAGGGCCACTCTGATGTTTATCCTCTTATAGTGTGGCACAGCTGGGAATGGCAATTTGCTCTTGTAACAGGTTGACCAAGGATCAGCTGCAGTATTAAAAGATTAGTACCCAATAATTTCCAGCGAGCTGTTCTGTAATAAACTCAGCATGCTGATGTGGATTTTCAGTGTTTGAATGTCTGTCTCCTTTATGTAATATTTTATTTCAAGTCTAGCAAAAAAACCCCAAAACCCTGAAAAAACAGCCAGTCAAACAAAACTCCCAAAAAACCAACACCACCACCACTCCACGCCCCATATTCTATGAATTTACACTCTGATGTTAAGAAACATTTTGATTTTAAACTTGTAATTTATGTAATGATATATGTGTTTAGATATCTGGACAACAGCTCTGACAAAGCAACAAGCCACTTTTAACTAGTAGGTTGCTATGCTGCCAGCCAGAACAAATGAGAAATATGCAGATTCAGTAAGAAGAAAATCAACGAGTTAATTTGTTTTCAAGGATTATTATCATTGTTGAATCTTGCTTATTAATGACCTCTGTACATACAAAATTGAATACAGCTGTTGTAACAGTGTTTATATCTATCTGATGACCCTGAAAGCAGCTACCACTGCAGCATTACATACCCACTTATATCTCATTTTCCAAAGTGCTACTTCATGAAACAACAAAATAGTATTAAAATTATTAGTATTTAGTTCATTAAGTATAGCAGCACTCTCATTCCTTGTTGCCCTCTTAATTCTTCAGAGTTAGAGATGAGGACTTGTGTGGGTCTTATGCACCATACAACAAACTTTCTGTATGGGAACTGGAAGGCAGGAGCTTTGGCAGTCTGGTATCTTGAATGCTGATGGATCTTTTTCCACTGCCCCGGATACAAGAGTGCTTTGATGTTACTTTGGATTTTAGCCATAGTAGATGCTACAACTCTCTTTCTCCAGATAAAATATGGTGTTCTCTGACCAGTTTTAGTCAGATGTTTAATGTTAACTTTTATATGTAAAATGAGCTATGCAAGAAAATGGAAAAATGCCTTTGCCCTCAGAGTGACACTGTGTTTCTTTAGCCTGTGAGCAACACAAGTAGGAATTACAGTGTTTGGCTCTTGGCCTTGGGAGCTGTCATAATGTCAACAAGAGTTACGAGATGCTTGTGCTGATTTTGTACTGTGTTCACAGCATCTCTGTGCCCAGGACACTGGAGTGAGCGGTTGCAGTTCTTCTATGGATGCTGTGGCAGCTTCTTTTGGACTGCAAAAAAGTTGTGCCAGATCTGCTCAAAATGATTTAAAGCGTGCTGGATCTGCTCACTTGAGCTGTGTGTGATGAAGCTGAGCGCATGCCTTTGTTGCAAAATGTAGAAGATGCGTTTGTAATCTAGCAGGTTTTGAGGCACTGGATGTTGTGCTCATGAGAGCAAATTTTTTTCATCCTTTAAACAGCAGCATCTCTGGTTCACATATGATAAGAGGGGATGCTACTTGTAACAATGTGCATTTGCTTGTTTTGCTATGGGTTGTTTGAAAAAATCTGTTCCTGAAGGGTTGTTTTCCTTGTTTGCATGGCTGGCTTGTGAGGACTTTAGTCTCTTGGTTCAGGTTTGCTGCTGCCCCACTTAGCATCTAAAACATCTTGGCAAGGAGCATGAAGTGTTTTTCCTCTTCTTCCCGGAGGCTCTGCAGAAGCTTCTGCACTGGCTGAGCCTGTCCCTTCACTGTATGGTTCAAAAAGAAAAAGAAATTTCCCCTGTTGTCAGGCAGCCTGCAAGTAAAGTGCCTCCTTGCCTCAAGAAGGATCCCAGCCCCTCTGATGCTCCTTGTGTAAGGAAGAGGGGCTCATAATACTGCAAAATAAAATCCAGGAGGGTGCTGTCAGCCTTTGATTGCTTTGGAGGTTGAAAAAGCAGGGAATGTAATGGAAGAAGCTCTGCAGTCAATAAAAGACTGTGTTTTGCCGTTGCTAGTCTTGGCTTGAGATAAAAGTAACCGTGGATGATGTATTTGGTTGGTAGGAATCACATGCAGTGGAAAACACATTAGCATTTCAGATTTATAGTATTTTGAGTCCAACACTATGTGTCAAACAATAGCCAGCAATTTCAGCCGCAAAAGTAAAACCCATGTGAAAATTGATTAAGCAGCAATACGTCCAGAGGGCAAGATATTTTGAGTAAGTAGTTGGCCTTTATTCTTGCTTAAATGTTTTTAACCTTTCCAGTATTATAAGTGGATTGTAGGTATATTCATAATGTGCATTGGTGTTTGCAGTCAAACAGAAATCTTGAGCTAATGTTAAAACTTAGTAGCAGGAAGAGATATGTCACAGTGGATATATTTTTAACATGCAAAATAGACTTTGTTCACTGTACTTTAGAAGGGAAAAATCCCCACATATTGCTAAGATAAATAGATCAAATTCAGGGTTGAGTTACATAAAACTTCAAATCAATACTGTTTAGTCATGTTGTAAATATCTGAAAACAGAGCTTGATCATCAAAAGACTGCTAAAATGCCGAACATCCTTGACAGTCACCACTGCTTTGAGCCTTACACTGAAATGTGAAATTCAACCTCTCTGTTTCCTGCCTTGAGATGCAGTTGTTGAAGATATTTACTGTATTTGAGTTTTACAATAACTTCATGTACCTAATTGTTAATTACATTTTGTCACCCTGCTGTACAAGGCCTTGTAACTGAAAGTCAGGCTTCAGGAGCTTTCACTTGGCTCAGCAGAAACTCTTCTTCCAACCTATTTTAGTTGCAGCAGCTGCTTCTCTTCTCACAAAAGTGTTGAGGGGATGGCTTCACAAAGGCATTTCTCCCACTCTCCCCAGGAGAAGAGTACCTGGGAAACTGAGCACAAGGTAGGGATTCCCAAAGGACTTAGCACATTGTAATGCAGAAAGAAATGAGACTTCTCATGCTGGTGTCAAACCTGTACCTACCTGAGAATTACATTGTGCCTCTGAGCTTTGTAATCTGGAAGTGAGAGTAGAGGAATCTCCTCCTTCCTCTCAACTGGGTCAAACAAGTGCAGCAGAGCCTAGCTGTGTTGCTTCCTTAATCATCCATCTGAGAGGTGCTATCTTCAGCCTACAGGAGTCTGTGCGTGTCTTAGGTCATCTTTGCCTCACAATGAATCTTGTGTCTGCCAACAGACATTCACAGCATCAGGGCTTAAGGTGTTTCCGTAACACTCAAAAATAGTTTTGCAAATTTTTGGAGATAACTGGAATCCTTCTCTCTTCTCAGCTTTTTCAACTCAAATGTCACTCTGTCTCATAATCTTTCTTTTGCACAACCATGTCGTGAGATAACAGAATTTTAAAATTTTGTCCAGGTCCAGAACAGTTGTATGAAGACTTACTAAAAAAGAGGTCTATGGAGTGTTATCTTCTTTCCCTCCTAAAATCATTGTGTGTTTACCCACCTCTGCTACCACTGAAGTAATTAAAAAAACAAAGAACCAAAACTAAGTTCAGGGGCTCAGGCAGAGAAGTGACAAAAGAGAGTTGAAAAAATGCTGCCTTGTGCACCTGGAACTACAGTACTGAGAATCATACAAGATAATAAGGTAGAAATAAATATTGTTATATACTTGAATTGTAAATTGTTTGCAAATATCAGCCAAATTCTTGATTGTAATTGAAATTGAGGAATTCCTGGTCATTTTGTGTAAGTAGCAAGTGATTTAGGTCCACAGGTGGAAGCTACTGATGGCTCCTAGGAGCTGCACCTGGCTTCCTCAGTGGAGCTATGTGGACAGCTGCTCTGAGGAAGCATCTTCCAAAGTTATTTTAGTTGCTGTCTCAGCTTTCCAGGCTGTGTCTTTACCATCTTTCTTTGCTGGAATTATAACAGTGGCATAAGGCAGAGGTGCACACCCTTCCCAAGCAGCCAGCCCTCACAAACCCCAGGCTGTCCCTTCCTTTGGATCAGGAGGTCTGTCTGAATGCAAAACCAGCCTTCTCACTCAGTTTCATCAGAACTGTCTGGATTTCTCACAGAAGATTGATAGAAATTAATGCCAAGCAAATTAGTTGTGAAATTTTAGTATATAAAGGCCTGCATGCTGCACTTGATTCTTGCCTGCTTTAAGCTGTGTGCCACTATTTTCACAGGTGCAGAGCAAGATGTAGGAGTGGAAATTGCCACCAACTCAAAACCATAACACTTTGCATATTGGAAATGACTAATCGAGGTGCAAAGCAACCGCTTTCAGAATGTGGTCTTGAGTTATTAATAGAGGCGGGGTTTTGCTAGGTCAGGAATGGCACAGCTGTTTGGTTGGGTTTTTTTTTTTGTTTTGGGTTTTTCAGGGTTTTTTTGTGTTCCAGTGGACCAGTGGAAATAAATTCACTATATTTTTAAAATCTTTCTCATAACCTTGTTAATTTTTCACTACCTAGCATGCATTTCAGTGCTGAATCTTGGGCTCTGCTTTGATACAGCTAATGAAAAAATTGTCGCTCCTATCTGCATCATTAGCCTAATGTTAGTTAATAATACTTAGTATTTTGCACAATCACTTGTATCTTCAAAGCACTTAACAGTTATTAACTAATTAATCCTCACAACATGCCTGTGAGTTGGAAGGTAAATAAATATTAACATTCCCCTTTTAGCAAAGGGGTAACCAAATAGGAAGATTAAGTGATTTGCATGGACTTAGTGGCAGAGCTGGCAAGGGAACTCCTGTGCTTTAATGCTTGTGCTTATCCTTCCAGCCACACTGGCTCAGTGTGAATTAAAGCATTCACCATTATCCTGTGTAGCCTTTCTGAATACTTTAGTACCTTTTCAGATCTAAAGTTTATGTCTCTGGTTATAACCTATCATACTGAAGGATGTTTGCTGCCCAGGGGTGCAGACCTTCCCATTGCCCACAAAGCGTGGGCAATATTAGAAGGGAGGCTACAATTCTTGTGCTTCCCCCCAAAAAGCCATGCCAGGCCTGTATTTAGAATGTTCAGAAGAAAAATACTGAGCTTCTCATCAGGCCTGATTAAAATATATGTAATATCTGGCCATTGTTTTACAGAACAATATTAATTATTTATACTGCTGTTTCACTCAGTGCTGAATCAAAGATGGAGCACCTGAAAACGGTAAGTCTTTCTGTGGAGACCGTGTTGGCAATCACAGTCTTCAAGAAGCATTTGTGAAACTATGGGAATTCTGTCTGATATGCTTAAATATAGTGAGTATTTTAAAATAATGTAAATTATTTTAAGCACCATAAATTATTTTTAACCAAGGCCCCACACTTTCCTCAAACCTTCTGTGTTCTGTGAGATCGTATCCTAAGTGACTCCAGAAGGCTCTGGGTAAGTTTTTGCTTTGACAAAGCCTACAAACAAAAATGTGGTCTAAATACTAGAAAAATGTTTATGTAAGTGAACATAGAGAATGTCACTTTTAATAGATATGTGGGTCAAAGCTGAGCTTCCACCTTTTCAGCCTCCTCTGCTGGAAAAATAATTTCCATGCTTCTACTAGAAGGGGATCACAGTAAGGGGAAATGCCTTGGCAATAGCTTTGGCACCAAAGGTGGAGCATGAGTTTGTGCCCTGGGATCCACTCCAGCAGCTGCAATGGCCTCACATGGCTCAGTCGTAGCCCTTGCTACCCTGAGAATCCTACTCTGCATTCCCTACACTACAGTTTGGAGGTGGGGAAGGCTCAGCGATGGCAGCTCCGAGGCACGCAGGGACACCCTGCTGGGGTAAAGCTGGGGATGGATGCCCTTTGCTGGCAGTCAGCTAACGTGGGTACAGTGAATGAGGAAATGTGGCCCTGCCAGCCTTCATACCTTTCACTGTGACAGTGTTTGAGCTTTTCTGTCTACTCTTAGACATATCTTGGGGGCTCTTTCACAGCTGAGAGAATTAATACCTTAATGCTGCTGATCTTCTAAAACCTGAAGGCTGAGATATTTGTGTCCTCTCTCCCCGCAGCCTCCCTGTTCATGCTGGTCTGTAGTGTGAATGCTGAAATGTTAATAGTTGCTATGATGTAGGAAGACGGCAAGCTGTGGGACAGGGATGTGCCAGGTAGCAGATTCTCATGTCCTCCTGTGTCAGCTTCTCCTGGTCACCACAGCCCGTCTTTATCCAAATTGCTCCTGCTTGTCATTTTGACATCTGTGTGAGGAATGGGCCAGAACTGAGCTCAATATTTTGTTGAGCTATCCCCTGTTTCAGGGGAGTTGCTGAGTTATCCCTGTTTCATATTTGTTAACTACCCATTAGAGCTGGGTGATCTGCCAGAGAATAGGTTACAGAAACTGGAAGTGTAAGTAATTTTAACTTGAATTTAGCAAGAGCTTTCGGACAGAGATACAAGGTGGAATTAGGATACTTGGAGAATGGTTTAGTGTTTTCTAAGCACTTTCCCATTGTAGTTGGCACTGGTGAGGTTGCACCTTGAATCTTGTGTCCAGTTCTGGGCCCTCACTATTTTATTATAAAAACCAACAGAAAAGCTGGGTTTTATGAAATCCCAAACTTAAAATTTATTGAACAGCACAGTTGCTTTAACACAAAACAGCAGCTTGGCTATTTTTTCCTGTTGTTCTGATATAATATTTCACATTGAATGAGAATGTTTTGGATCTTTTTTTTGATCCCAAGTTTTTGGTAGTTCAGTCACTAGTCCAAAAACTATGGTTTGTACATCCTAGTGTGAGTCAGATGCTAGGTTTATTATCATGTGCATCTGGGTGGGATTATTCCTACTTTTTTCTCCTAATGGTTGCATTGCTGATGGGTTTCTTTTATTCAGAGCAGTAAAATATCTCTTGCCTGTGCCAGTTTGCTTCTATACGGTGGCTGGCATCTCCTTCCCCTGCTTGTTTGTAGGAGGTTGGAGGTACCTGCCAAGAGCTGCCTGAGCAGGAGAAGTATGTGTTTCCCTCCTGCTGTTCGTGGAAGGACTGGGACATACAGCATGCCTGTAACAGGGTGTACCCACTACCTTCTCCACAGGGTTTCACTCACGCTCAGAGCTGGCTATAGTCTGATACTGCTCACAGAACCACTTGGGAGGCTAACAAATCCTAGAAAGGTCACGGCGAAATGGTACCTGTGTTCCTCTGTACAACACAGAGGCATTTAAGGAGATATTCACCTCTCACTGTTTAGACCATAGTGTGCATTGTAAAACTGCCCTTCAGTTCCCATGACTCCTGCTGGCATGCTGCTAGCCAGTGAAATGGGCTGTGCTGCCAGAGGCAGAAGGACAGGGTGTGGAGAAAACACAACGGCTTTTTATAAAGTGCTCTCCTGATTTCCCACCCACTTAACATCAGAAAAGGCTTTTCTGATTCAAATAAGTATTTAATATTCTATACCTAAAAATTCTCCCTGCTCTGTTAAGCCAGTGTCAAATCTCAGTGGAAGCAGATTTGTGCTGCTTTTTAAGAGTCCACACAGCTGCACTTAAAAATGACCAATTTTTCATGAGAGTAGGTGCTGCCAGCAGGATCCTCAGAAATTGTGGGCTGAACAGTTGCTTTATTTTCAGCTCTTGCTGTAACTAATAAATTGGGTTTTGTGGATTTTCAGAGAAGCGAAGTGATCCCAGTTATCTTTCTTAGCAAAAAATAAGCCACAACATCTTCCTTTGCCTTATTGAAGTAGGACAAGTACTTGGCAGGGGCAGCTACAGAGCTGCCAGCAGGCTCCAGGTCAGAGCTGGAGCTGTGGACTGTTGCAACATTGCTTGAGGCAAGTTGAAAAATTTGATTAAAAGGAATTTTCAAACACAGGCTTTTTTTCTGCAGATTTCTAGGTATGAGGAGGGTGGGAAGGAAGTGAGCCTTGTGACAGACAGGATGGCTGTGATGTTCAGATACCCCCCTCACTTTCTGGGATGAAGACTTGTGTTTCTGGTGTGTTTTTTCAATTTCACATAAAGGTGAAGTCTTCCTTTGGCAGCCTCATCACTAGTCATGGGTAATACATAATGCTAGCAAATTTAGCAAGTGTGCCATTTGTATTCAGCATGACACAGTGAGTCTTGCATCCTGTTTGCTATAGGCGTTGCAAAACTGTATTTAAAATGGCAGCTGGAAAAAGTGGGGTTTCCAAATTGTTTTTTACACTCTTTCTGCTTTGATCTCTGGCTACCTCCAGAAGGGGAAATGGAAGATGCCCTCAACATGTTGTGTCTTTGTTCCCCAGGTGTTGCACCTGAAAGTGTGAGCACAGCTAATGCTGCCTTACTGTTTTCCTCACACAAGCAATGGCTGGGACCATGATAGTCTTGCCTTCCCTCTGTCCGAACCCAACTGTTCTCCTTGCGCAGGCACATGCTGCTTGGCCAGTTCTCTGCAGCCATTCATCCAGCTTTCCCCAGTTACTGGTATGTTTTGAACAAACACAGATGAGGGGAAGTATGAGACACCATGTTAAAATGCTTCCTGCACAGTCCCCCATAGAAAGGTCCTTCTACAAACGCTTGACATACAGATCATATTCGACCTTTGATCATCTGTCATTTTATTGTAAGAAAGCATGCCATCATTTGCCACCGTTTAAAATAGACCCAAAGGAAGTCAGGGCTTAATCTTCACCTCAAACACATTGAGCCCTGTATTTCCTATCCAGCCATACACTGTGCTATCTGGTTTCCTACACCTCAGGCCTGCTAAGTTTAGTTCCTCTCAGCCAGCTGCTAAGAAGGAAGGGAAACTGTGTTTGCTGTGGATAAAGCATTTGCTGTCCACAGCTCTCCCAGCCTTATGTACTAAGTGGTAGACAGCAATACAGTTTTGAGATTTCTCAGTTTTTTAAAAAAATGTATTTTGAATTATTTTCTCTCTTAATTTGTTCTATGGGTTCGTACATTTAAATCTTCGATGCCTTGCTTTCTTGGGCTTCTCTAGGAAGAACTTTCATGCTTAGGAATAATCATTTAGCATTTATGACTATCATGTGGTTAGACCATTGCTAAATTAAACATTGGAGTGTTATGCATTAATTAATATTCTATCAAACCCAGTGCAGTCACTCAGGTCTTTCATCTTAGAAAGTAGATGAATGAGTGGAATATATAATGTACTATATAGAAATTGAGATTGCCTCACTAGAAATCTTTATTTATCTTAGAAAGTAGCTGCATAAAATAGCTGAGATAAAACTGACCTATTTTTCCTCTATATCAGTATCATTCCTTGTCCGTTTGCTTCAGGCAAGCAGATTGGAGTAACTGACTGATTTCCTTCTTGGGGGTATTCTCAGGCCCTGCTATGACAGCCACAGACTTGTTTCAATAGTGTGTCTTCTGAGGACTTTAAATATTTATTAATTTTATTGCTTTCTTTTCCCCCCTAATGTTTAGTAGGATTATGATAATTTTGACATAACTGTACCTGCTGGGTTATTGGGCCACATCTGGCAGCCACATGCCACAATGCACAGGTGGTTCAGCATCCATGGGCTGCAGCTGGCTTTTTGGGGAGGATTTGGCAGGCCTGTATCCCTGCTGCACAGCGATGTATTTTCCCAGTGGTAGCACATAGTTCCTGGCAGAATTTTGGGTTTGCATTATTTCCAAAGCAAAACTCTTAGCAACATTGATATCTCTGTGAAACCTACAGGACTGGGAAAAGTCACTCTTTGTCCCTCATGATTCTACTAAACCTTGGTTAAATTCCTTCCTTCTGTTGTGTCACACATCTCCAGCACTTCAAATCATGGAAGGGGAAAATCCTCCTGATGGAAAGGATTTGTACAACTTTACAAGAGACAGAAGGGGCTGAGGGCCTTATTTCAGTGTTTGTATAAAGCTGCTGTGTTGCTTTCCTACGGTTGCACATAGTTTTATCTGAGTTGTTTTGATGTTTCCGTAGTCTTATATCCTTCCACCCCTGCTTGGTCATTGCTTTTGAGTGGCAGCACTCATAAATTCAATTCTGAATTTGGTATCAGGATCCACTTGTGTTAACGGCAGAGTGAATAAAAACATCCAGTTGGACCCAAAATGCAGTAGACTTAGGTAGAATACTGATACATGAAAAAAAAGGAAAGGTTAACTTCATCAAATGTAAAACAGGGTAGGAAATGCTACCCTGCATTTTTATTTTAATACAAGGATGTATCTTATTTCTCCCCACCACCCATCGTAACGACATAATTTTAAAATGGCATAATTCGTGAGCTTCAGCGTTCTCATTTTCAATTAGAGGCAGATTGGTCCTGATGTCTGCATACGTTTTTAAAATTAATTATTTAAATGTGTGAAGGAAAAAGCAAACCACAAAGTTGACACAGAGCATTGTCCTAAAGATAAGGACATAAAATGCACAGAATGGGGATGTAAAGCAAATGCTTCAGAAAAAATTGTCTGGATCGTGTAATTGAACTTATGTAATCCAGTCACGGAGACAGAAGAACCTGTTGGTACTGCTGTATTAGTCTGCTCACAGATGGCTGAAAATATATTGTGAAAATACTTGGATGCTAGTGGCTCCAGAAAACTCCTATAACACATCTTGGACCAGTCAGGACTGGTTAATACAGAATTCGAAGCTGAAGGCAAAGGAGACTTTTGTGATGAGGAAGCTCCTAATACACGGCATAACCTGGGCATTTAGTTGCCAAACTTACTGTGATACCAAATGAGAGTGGGGATATATTCGTCTAATTATTCTTGCAAGGCTGGGGATTCATAATCTGCCATCTCTCCTTCAGTTGGTGTGTGTATATAGCTCATCTCGCTGGCTTTAACACACAGTGCAGGAACACTCAGCCTCAGTTAGGATGGCTAAGTAGCCCAGATTAAGGAGCTTTAATAAATGCTTGTTCCAGGCCCAGCTGTGCTGGTAGAAGCATCTCAGTGATGCTTCCCAGTTACAGATGATTCAGAGAACCATTAATTGTACTTATCTAATTATGAAGGTTTCGTGCTGTAGGTTTGAAGCAACAACTTTGGTTTATATCAGTAATCTTAACACTTCACCTGTATTTCACTTAATAGATTCAGGAACAGACACCTCCATTCTCTGGAAAAAAAAGATCAGCAGGAAAGCCTAAATCCATCCTTTTGTTTGTCATGTGTTGAGCAAATGGTGCTGACATCAGGAAATGTGCAGCACTTGACATGTGCATTCTGTAAGTGCTTGCATGCAGCTAGCAGGCATCACGTGCCATCAGCGCTTCGCAGTGCTGACAGCACCCTGGCAGCTCATCATGGTGGACTGAAAAGAGGATAAATGACTATATAAAGCATATAATTACATTTTTATGTGCATAAATATGTACATTAGTGAAGACTTCAAAAAATTAGCAGCCAGCACAGACTACTGTATTATTTAAGTGACTTTTTGAGGTGTAGATATATTTTAAACTATTTTAAGAATACAGTATTTTTTTAGGATGATAGTTCAGACTTTGAAGGTGCTTGTGGTGGGTCAGAGGAGCTGTGCAGGTTGACTGGCAAGTTATTGCCCTTGCAACTGCTATTCCCTTTGTAACAAGAGATGAGCGTGGTGTCTCCTGCCTACAAACAGAGGGGCCGTTTGGCAAACTGGAGCAGCAAGAGCGAGGAGTTATGTGATTGCCTGGAGAGGTCGGGTGAGGCGAGAGAGTAGAGGAGGGAAGAGGCTGGTGGGTCACAGCCCTCTAAGGAGACATACTGATGGCAGACCAAGTCTTGGAGGGAAATGCTTGGAATAGTCACGTAAGACTGCAAGCTTAGCCTTATCCAGCTCAAGTGTGGATGCACAGACAGGCTGCGCAGACCCTTGGCTGTCAGAACCAGGCTGCATTTGCACAAATGCTGTGCTGCTCAGGTTCTCCTGGAGTGAAAATACAGGTGGAGGCTGTAAATCCCCAGCACAGTGTCCTGCAGCCACCCATGAGACAGAGCAGCCTGACCAGCTGGTGACCCCAGTGCTGGCAAAGCACCGGTCTCAGTCTGCAGGAAGGTGACCATGCAGCAAGCTGGTATAACTACAGCCCTGGCTGGCAGGCTCTGGCTGAGAGGACAGACTTCCAAAACAGAGTTTGAGAAAAATCTCTGTGTATAAATCAGTTCCTTCAGGAGCTTTAGGAAAATGCTGAACATGGGGTTTACAGGGACATCAGCTCCTGCCTCTGCTCTTCTGCTCATGGCCCAGTTCTCAGTCTTCTATCCAGGCCCTTCAGCCATTGCTTAACGGTATGAGGGGAAGAAAATGCCGTGTCAAGATGCCTTAACCATCATCCCACTATTTACACCCTCCTTGGAAACTTGCCCTGGTTGTCTAATGCAGACGCAGGCAGGCCACAGCAAGCCGGGGCCTCTGCCCTGCCACAGTCTCTTCCAGTTTTACCTCTTCCTGTGACATATGTGCTTTGGTTTGGTTGCACTCTGCCTGCAGGTGGGAGGCAGCCAGGGTAGCAGCCAGTTCACTGCCCTGGATGGTGTGAGGATTCACCTCTGGGACTCTGGCACTCAAGGGGGTCCTCACAGAGATCACAAGGAGTGACCCTCAGAGCTGAGAAGAACTTGGTAAAAGGTTTTTGAGACCTCCATAGGTAGTGATGCAGAATATTTATGTGTGTACAGCATCTAGCTATCCATTAGGAGAAAAACATGAATGAACTTGGAAGCAGGGAAATATTCCTGACGTTACACTGCTGAGTTACTGTGCACATTGCACGACATCTGTGCAGAGCCTTGAGTAACGGATGACTAAGTATCATCTGATTCTCTGTTAATAAAAAGGAGGTGAATATGCATGTTTCACTGAGGAAGGAAATGATGAAACTGGGGCAAAATACTTGGAAAGAACTGCATTTCAAAACCCCTTTTTCCTTCCCAGGGCAAAGCAGATGCTGCTAGCAACTTCAGGTGGGGTTGGGAAAAGCCAAAATTATAAGGAAGCAGTCTTTTGCTTTTAGGTCTTTTTGAGTTATGATAGTGAGTGATAGAAATTTCATTGTGTATGTTTCCAGTGTAAAGCTATGGAGTGGAGAGATTTCCTTCTGCCTTTAATAAGAATTGGGCAATTCAGACACCTGCCCAGCTGTGCTCTGAATTTGGAATTCAAGCCTTGCTTTCAGCAATGACTTTCTAAAAAATTGATTTTCTTAATATAAATCATCTTCTAAGGTGACCTTGGGTGAGGCAAATCAATACAGGACTGCTGAAAGCAGCACTTGCTCTCAGCAGAAATACCGACGCCAGAGTCGGGCAGCCGCAGCCAACCCCTGCCGCGTGGCAGCCCTGCCACACCTGACCCTGGCCTCTTGTCCTGGCCCTAGGGAGCCCCCAGCCCCCTCACATGCAGGGGTAGATAATGTGGAAGGTGGCTTGAACCCACAGAAGTCCTTGGGTTGTAGCAAAGCAGCAGGCTGTCAGGGAGACACTGCAGATCTTCAGCTTGCTGGGCTGGTCTGTGAGATGGACTCACAGGGATGCTCTGAGCAGGAATAATAGTCTTCAGTTAGTGTGTAGCATCCCTGGGATCCAAGGTGGTGCACACTGAGCAGTCTGGCTGTGGCAATGCAGTGAGCATGATGCATAGTCATCACTCACTAGAGGTTTCTCTTACTTTAAAGATGTGCAGGGAGAAGTTACTACTCTAATGCTGTCATGTACGTATATGCAGGCTTATCTTCCTTATGGCTTCAAATATTCCTGCACAGGAAATAACAGAAATGGAAAAGAACACAAGAAACTCAGTAGCCTGTCCATCACTGTAGTTTCCATTATTTCCTGGATTTGACTAGCTCAGAAATACTGCAGGAAGTGCTTTTTCTGGTGGTATTTTTGCTTCCTCTCCCAGAAGAGTGGAAGCATTACACAACGACATGTGAAAATGAGAGAGGAATCCATGCTGCCGGTGGGTTGGGTCATGGGAGCACTGGATTTCTGCTTTCCGTGGCTGTTCCCACCTCAGCAGTGGAGGGCTGAGGCCTGAGGGCTGGTACGGCAGTGCTTGCTAGCTCTGAGCAGCCAGGAACGCCTGGTCCTCTTTGGGGAGGGTGGGCTGTGGGCAGGCACAGAGCTGCCATGAGGGCACTGGGATCATTCTTCTCTCCTCATTACTCTGTGCTTGCAGAGAGCTGATCAATGTGAGGTGTTTCTTTGCAGCTTTAGGCCAATTGTTATTCTCAGTGAATCTGCCTAAAACTCTCATCTTAATAAACACCCAGGAGGTTGAGCCAGTTCCTTGCGTGTGCTTCACTGTTTTGACACATTTTGAGATCTCGTTTGGAGATGTGAAATGCCTGCAGTGTTCCTCCATCCAGGCTGCACCCTGGCCAGTCAGCATTCACTCTGGTGAGCCAGAGCATACGCATTAAATCCTGCATTAAAGCTCTGCTGATAACATTGTGCTTATTAAGTAATACAAACATTTTTCCTGTTTGCCAACCAGTGGGGATCCCTAGTACACACTGGGGAAGCATGAACTATAAAAGCCTCTATTCTTTTTTAATTAGGCCATATCTAATTAAAATTATTGCCTGCCATTACTAGCATTTATAAAGTATTTTCCAACCCAGCATGACTCATGGGGCTATATGGAGACAGATTGCACTGCAGTCTATTTGGGATGTGTTTGCCTTGCTGTGCGATCATCCTTTATCATCACAGGCAGGCAGTGTTTGTTTGAGTTATTATTCGGTGTGTACTGCCAGCCATCCAGGCCTCCACAGTTCTTTTCATAAATTCACTGATTAGCCTATTTTGAATATGAAATATGGGTTTGAGATCCAGCTTGGGGCTCTGAACAGACGAATCATTTGAAGGACGACTGTCCCTAGAAGTCGCTGATGGGGAATTTAACAGCTCAAGATGCCAGGCTAGTTCAGGAGTCAGCTATTGCAAATGATGTGGGCACACCAGCAGTCTTTCTATTAACCTGTGTGGGAACGGGAGCCATCACATGTGCTCTGAGCAGCCTGCTCAAGCTCGGCTCATGAGGAGTGACTGTTTTGTAGGGAAGCAAAGACCCTGACAATGGCATGGCACAGGCTGCCATAGGCAACCCCAGTAAAACCAAGGTTAGCCAGCAACACGCTGGAGTGGAGCCAGGTGTTCCTCCAAAGAGAGAGCAACCGGGAGCCTGCACGGAGAGATGGGAAGAGGCTGCGGCAGGCAGAGGTTTTGCCTACATTTGCCTGAAGAAGAAAAACGTGTCTGAAGAGGGCATGGGGTGTGGTTGAGCATGGATGGGGGGAAATGGACTGGGAGGGAACCGCGCCCAGAGGGAACTGGGCCAGCTGGTTTGTGCAGGGCAGGAGCAGTCTGCAGGCAGTGGTGCCGGCTCAGTGGTGAGGGATGGGTGCTGTTGTGGGGCAAGGGGACACTTGGGGCTTAGGGAAGTGCAGGGGGCTGCCCATGGAGCTGTGAGCGGCTGCTTCAGGCCAGGCAGTAGTGCTTGGAGAGATCATGCTGGTTTGGCAGGATCTTGGCTGGAAGCATGCAAAGTAATGTGCAACACGTGGAACCCCCAGATTTACAGGCTGAGAGCTGATTCCCAGGCATGGAGAAGTACTGCAGGTTTGCAGGCTACAGGGTTTAGAGCAGCAGCTCAAAGGGGTCGGACATCCTCTACTCAAGAGGTGTGTCTGCACTGGAAGGTGCAAGGAGTGGAGCAGAGTAATCCCCATGAGAGCCTGCACTCCTGAGGGGAGGCAGGCAGGAAACAGTGCTTCTGCTGGGGGATTTGCAGGGCTGCTCTCCTTCCCTGCCCTCCACAGCCCCTGCTTCATGCCCCCCACCTCACACTCCAGCTCCCCCAGGTTGGGTTCTAATGGTGGTGCAGATGTGGGCGGTGAGAAGCGGGCGAGGAGATGGCAGCAGGGTGCCGAGTGAGAGGACACAATGGCAGCCACTGATGGAGCAGCTGAAAGTAAAAGGCTCAGCTCCACAATCACAGTGTGTACGGGTGAGCTGAAGCCGTTGCTGTGTTAGTGCAAGGCTTACAGTCATATTTCAGCTCTTTTTCACTTTCTGTGGTATGTTTTTCTTCCAAGGGTTATTACAGTGCATGAAATATAGGTGTGATGCTATTATTGTCTTCCCTTTAAGTCAGTTTGTCCCAAGTAAGACATGACAAGACACGGAATTAGGCTAAAATTAAAATCTTACTGTATAAATTTAAGTTTTTAGTGTAGGCTTGCCCATCTGAGATTATACCAGCTTTATTCTAAATGCTGTACCTAATACAAAATAAGATGTAATACCTGCTCTGTGAGCTGGTGATCTAAAGGACAGGGCCTTTAAAAAGAAAAGGTAATATTTTTTAGCTTTATTTTATAGGTGAGGAACTGGGACACAGAGACTCAAATTACTCCCATGTCATGCAGACTAGGAATTAACATGTGTTTTGAATTTCCAGTTTCACCTTAACCACAAAACCAAATTTTCTCTTTGGGTAGAGATGGTTTGTTCTGGATTTAAAAACATTTCTTATATGGAGTGCTAAAATAATGTAAAGACCTTGCTGTGCTATGGTTGCTCCCTTGATGCTTGGACAACTAAGCTTTTTATGTCTTCATCATTTTCTTCTCCCACTGTGGATCAAAATATAGATTTGCTTACCTCATGCAACTTTGCTACGAGTACTTTTCTTCACTGTACCTTGAAGAACAGTTGCATGCATCATCCAGTATGAGCTTTGCACTATTTCTGATGTTAAAACAGCAACAGTAAAACCTCCTGGTGCTCTTTCCCACAGATAAACAGCGGGGTAATTAATGAGAATACAGTTATTCGTCAACTGCCACTCGACTGGCTTTTATGGGTCATTCTTTTATTTCCCTTTAATTACATGGAGAGAAAGAAGAAGCTGAGGTTGTACATGGGACAGGGCTGGTTGCTGCCATCTAACAGGGATGAGCTTTGGACTTGTGACTGCCAGGTTGGTGTTCGCCTCCACGTTGCTGCTGGAGCTGAGTTTTTTCTGAGCTGCTGCTGTGCTGAAACTGCTGCTGAGCCATTTGGATTGCCATGATCATGTTCTGCTGGGGGCGTGATTTGCCTTCAAATTTAGGCCTTGCACCTCGAGAATTGAAGGCAGCATCTTGGGCAGATTTTCTTAGGGGCAGCGGTTTTTACCAGCAGAAGGCACTGGTTTAGACTGCCTGGATCCCAGTGCCCTTCAGCAATTTGTTTCTCATTTCTTAATGCAACAGTATTATTCCAGATGCCTGAACTTCTCACAGGAAAAGCACTGGGAGGAGGATGCTAAAATTAAATTAGGGGGATAACAAGTTTATACTTGTTTCTTCTGCTCTTTCCCTGCACGGCTGTAAGAGGCAAGAAATTGAGGGAGACCAACCTTCAGGCTGGGCTGCAAAGGTCACTCACCTCTTTACACCTCACAAAACCAAGCTCCCTCACACCCCAAGCAGCATTTACCCTCCATCGCTTGCCTGTGCGGTGTCTGGGTTTGCTTTCCTTCCTGAGCTGAACATGTGAGTGTGAGAGCTCACACACCAAAGCACAGAAGAGAATGGGAAACCTGCCTGGTTTGGTTGCATCTGGTTTCACCGGTTTGCAGCCACACTGAAAAGAGTTTTCAGCCTGAAACAGCACCTTATAGCAGAGGAGTTGCTTTTCAGTGCCACTGAACGCAAAATGGTTGCAGGTCTTCAGAATCACATCTCCTCTAGCTCTGGTCTTCCCTGGCACCACCAGAAGGATGGGCCTGCTTTAGATAGCCTGGGCTTTGGCCAAAAAGATCTGCGTCTGAAAGGGAAATACTGCTAGAGCAGTTAAATTTAGCCTTATTAATTATTCCTAGCAGCTCATGCAGTGTCCATTAAACAAGGATTTAACTTCCCCAATGATTTTAGCAAAATTTTCACTTTCAATCTGTTTTAAGTCCTAAATATGCAACCTGTCTATTAGAAGATGGTCACTTCCCCAAATAGTTTAAATTCAGGTTATTTCACGAATGAAAGGAAAGGGTTTCTTTACCGTCAGAAATCGTTAGTTTATGTGCTTTTAGCTTGTCTTTTTTATTAGCTGTACCATGCTACTTCTTGCTTGGTTGCTTTTGTTTACCTACTCTCAGACTGTAGAGACCTATTAACCCTAGATTTCTACTTGTCAGACTTAGTGTAAGAAAAAATGTGCAGGGTTTGTGGGGGGTTTTTTGTCTGTTTTCTAAAGAGTACAGCCAGACCACAGGCAGGTATTGTTGTGTAACCACTCATTAGAATGGCACCAGGAGCAGGACAGCAATTTGAATGCCTGTAAGGTAATAGGAGCTTATCCCCAGGTGCAGGGCTGCCCTGGCCGGCCCTGAACCCTGCCAGGAGGTGTGTGGGAAGCAATGTAGCTATACAAACCTGCTCAGCAGCAGAGCTGTGTTGTCACCTTGTCCTACGGTGTGCTGCATGGACCCCTGCTGTGTGCCAGCCTCACACCCTGGGCGAGGGCAGGAGCTGCCCCAGCCATATGTCCAGGCACAAGGCATCTTCTGGGGGTGAAAAATGGGTGAGTGGCATTTCTATGGTGGACTTTTCTATTATAGTCCCCACTATCCAGGGATCTGCTGGCTGTGATGGTGGGACATGCAAACATGCTCTGGAGACATCAAACGTACGGGGTATTACAGACACCCAATACCTTGGTGGTTAAGGAAACTGCTCCTTCCCTGAACTAAGGTTTATATCATAATTGCATTAATAGCTGTAATAGCTTGGTGGGTGTAATTGTGAATTGGATAAAAACTTGTGTGTCCTATGAATAGGTAAAGCATGTAGTGTGTGTTGAGAGACAGAAGATGTTTCCCATTGCTTAATAAACACATTCCCAAGCTGTTACTTCTTCATCCTCAACATGGCCACAAGAGAACCAAAGCATAACATCTGTTTGTAAACATGATCAGGTGTGAGTCAGCAAAAGGAAAGAAGTGCAGTATGAAATGATAAATTGCATGTTTATATGCTCATCTATCATAATAGAGTGGTGCCTGGGAAGAATTTTAGCTAAAAAATTAATCACAGTATCTTAAAAAGGAGCATCATGCCCTCTCTATTTACTGCAGGCTCCTAGGTTATTTCTCTGTGGAAAGTATACAAATGTAATGCTCATTTCCTTTGTAATCACACCTGCAGCCCCTTGTTCTTACAGTTTCTGATGGTAACTGACATGAAGTAAGAGCTGGTATCTCCCAATAAGTTCTTCCTTTAACTTCATCGAGCTTAATTTAAATATCCAGAAATGCTTGCAATGACAGTAAAAGTAATTATCTCCCTAAATTCCTGGTGTTTGAAGCACTCCTTTATCAAAGCAGCTGATTCTCTGCTGATGTGCATTTTGTGTAGCTGTCTGTGCTTGTGTGGAGGCTGTCCACACCTGTTCTGCTTCAGCAGCCTGTCAGGTGTCCAGCAGTACCAGAGGGATGCACTTTTAGGGTCAGAAAGGGCAGGAATCAAATATCCTGAGAAACTGCAGCTCTTGTTTTGAAACATTAACTAACTTTGGCAAGTTAGAACGGACAAAAAGACCCCACTTGTCTTTTCAAACAGTTCTTTAAAACTATGTGAGTTCAACATGGAGAAAGAACAGCTTTTAGCTGTAGGCTCCTTCAGCTATCCCTAGCACTGTAGCTGAAAGTTTCATGTGAAGCTTGTTGATGTTGTCTGCAATATTTGGTTGGAAGTTATTGCCTGAGTTTGTTATTGTTGTTCCTACTGAATTAATGGGCCTTTAGAGCTGGAGACAGCACCAAGAAAAGGGAAAGCGATCCTGATTTCACACCCAAAATTATATTTGGCAGGGCCAAAAATGCCAGAAATATACCAAATGCAAAAGATGAGCAAAGGCTGGAAACAGGTCGTCACTCACTCTTCAGGCAGATCATGTGTCAAAGATGCAGTTGGGTGGAGTGCGAAAGGACAAAAGCATCTCTGGCTTCCCTGCAAATTCAGCTGAGGAAAGGTGCTGTCACACACCAGTAAAAGCTGTCTGTGCCCCAACAGATGATGGACAAATCCTTATCTCTGAGCTCATCACCTGGCCTTGTATTTAAATATTTTCAATTTTCCTTTATTTCCTTTTTGTTAGAATAATTATTTTATTTTTTGACTGTCCAGATGGCATTTTATTTGAATGGCATACACTTGGATGCCACTTCAAAGGCTTCTTCCTCCATTGCCATTTTCAGAGGTTTCTGTGCCTTTTGATTTTTGAGAAGTCCAGGGCTGGTCCTTGCTCTCTCATTTTTAAATAAGTACCTGGTTGTTGTCATCCAGTGTGTTTAGAACTTAAAGTCAGTGCTGCTAAAGCCAGATCACTGATCAGTGAACACCGACTGCCTTCAAGACAGCGCTCACGTTACTGAGGATCTCTTATAGTAGTGTTCTTAGGCATGAACTGTGGTCACTGCAAGGATTCAAATGAACTTTATTTTCAGTATGAATTTTGTTTCATAAGTAAAGCTCTTTCTTGTGACAATGCCATAAAGCCCAAGAAGCCTTGCTGTGAGCTTGCGCGATAAAAGCCAGGATTATTGCAGAATCATACGCAAAGTGCAGTGCAGAGGGACCAGGTTAGCTCCCAGTGTAATTCCAGCCTCCGCAGCTCGGTCTGGAACAAAACTTGGCTTGACCTTGTAACCAGCAAGTTTGTTTATTCCTGGGATGTAGGACCTGGCTGGCCATGCCCATCCCAGGAATGGTACAAGAGCCTCCAGGCAAGGCACAGCAGACATTCTACCTAGGAAAACCTGATGCTTAGAAACACTGTCTTTAAAAAGAGAGTCTTACTTTTGTAAACTTGCAGCAGCATTACAACCTATAAGAAATAGCTCAGTGTTTCTGCAAGACTGATACAGCTGGTTTACAGCAGCATTCTTCAGAGTCATCTGTATCAGATGTCTTTTGTTTGCCTGGCTGTGTCTTGCAAGGGGCTGCAGATTGTCAGCTTTGGGATTTCTCTTGAAAGAATTTGCTGTGATCATAGGGCATCAGGAAACCTCTTTTTTTCTGTGGAAAGATGAGGGGATTTGGCAAATACTGAATAGCATGATCAAATAATTTACAAGTCTGACTTTGAGTTTGTTTCCTTTCCCTGAGCTATTTATGCAGCACACATTTGAAGGCAAGCTGTGAGTATTATACAAAGAAATCTGCTAGCATGCAATCTCCAAGAGGAGATTTAAGATTTAATTTCAGGCAGGATCTGGATCACAGGAGCTAATAGGAAGAGCTGTTTACAGTACTCTGACAACCATACTAAAAATTTAGTGTGTTTAATGCTTGTATTGCTGTACTCCATTTCTGCTGTGGTGAAGGGCATTTGCATGTACAGACTGAATGAAATGTCCACTGATGTGAAACCATGGTTTGTCATTAATTGCAGAAGCTAAGGTGAATGTAACAGGGAACATGGAAGCTTCATCTCACCCACCATTGTTCATTGCCATAAACCACTGATGGGTGTTGTTCTGCTGGTGAGCTCCGGTGAACTGGCTGCTCTCCTGTGGTAGCAATGCCCCAGGACTCTGGAGTCTTGCCCCAGAGCTGAGAGGCAGCAGAGAGAGGAGAAAAAGGTGTGGTTTCCATCTGCCCAGCCTGCATGAACATGAGTGAATTAACTTCTCTTTCTCTACTTATAAACCTTTAATGTAGCAAGAGCATGAGCTCAGTGCAGTATCCTGGGCTACACCACCGAGTTCAGGTAGTCCAGCCAACCCACCAGAAGTGAACAACTGTGGCTCTTGCCTTCTTTTCCGTTCTTGCACTGTAAATGGTGCCTTCGCTCCAGCTACCACAGCCATCCCTTGCTGGTGAGGAGAAGCAGTAATGCCCTGTTTTTAAAAAACAATAACTTTACCAAAACACCCCTTAGTTGTGATCTACATGTGGTAAAGAAATGCAAGCAGTCCACACCACTCCATCGCCCATGAACAGTTTCATCTTTTCCCAGAAAATAGCTAGATTCCCTGAGATCCAGAGGGCTGTAACTGACAGGGATGCGAGCCCTGGCAGCGGGGGAGAGCCAGAGGTCAACATTCAAGGTATTGCGGAGGCTCTGCTGAACTGGCAGCTCCCTGCTCTGTCTGCAGCATGTGGTTCTGAGGGTTTGCCTTCCCTTCCTGTGGAGACAGAGGTAACTTTTGGGTCTTAAATCTGGGTACACACAGAATTTGACAACTGCTTTGAGTTCCTGTTAGTGCTGAGCTTGCACAAACCCAGTACTTTGTAACAAATGCTGCAGCTAAACACATTCATTAAGAGAAAGTATGAAGTGGCTGCTTTCCCCTCTGCTCATGGTCTGCTTGGGCTGGCTCTGCTGTCAGCCATTGACCTGCTGGCTTCAAATGTCCTTTCATGACCTGCCCCACCACTTGTCCACATCAGAGTCTTTCAGCTTGTGATAAGTTAGAGCATAATCTCTTGTGCCTTTCTCCGACCACCTCCTTTTCTTCTCATTTTTTGTCCCTTTTTTATCTCACCTTCTCCTTTTTTTTTCCCTTGTCTTCCTAGGCTCCCAGATCCTCTTTCTGCTGTGAAACACGTTCAAGAACATGATGTCAATAGCTCATGGCAGTTGGTATGGTAAGAAACTCTAAATATTAGGATACTATCCCTGAAATTGGAGCTGGTTGCATTATCTATTTTTTCAGTTCAGGTGTGTTTGAACATTTCCAGTGAATGGGAATACTTGAAAATAGAATTCTTTCTGAGAAAATTACCCTTTGTCCTGGTGTAAACCAGCAGAAGGATACAATTCATTGAAGAGGGAGAACTCAGCATATTGCATGTCTGTGTGGCTTAAGTCAACGTCAAGACTTCAGCTGCCTTCAGTGGAGTCAGGATTTCTCTAATAAAGGGAGGCTGCACTGCTAGATTAAACTGCCTTGATTACTGTCACTGGAAGCTCTGCTTGATTAGACACAACAGAATTTGTCCTGTGGAAGAGGTTCAGGAGAGGGAAAGAGCACAGTGGAAATCAGCCCTGGAAAAAAATCTGATTGTAAGAGGTGACTTGAGCTCCTACACACGAGGCCTTATTAAAGAGAGACTGTGCAGTCACACAGTTACAATGGCTATAGCGGGGAAAGAGTTTTTCATTAATTATTCAACAGAAGGGAGATCTATATTTTGCCTCAAACTGACACTTTTTACCATCTGCTTAAAACATAACTGTCTCCTAACAACTATTATCCACATGGGCTTTTTCTCCTTTTTTAGAGTAATCATTATGCTAAGCTTCCAGATTGTTTAAGGTATCTGAGGTCCAAGTATGAGCATGCTGTTACAAACAGCTGATACTTAAAACTGCTATTCATTTTCATATGTTTGACGGGCAGCTAATTAGTACATTTGTTTTTCTCAGTTGGAATTGTGATCCAGCAGTGGCCTTGATCTTGCTAACTGTTATATCTGAGCTTAACTGCAGTCCTGTAATCCCAACAGGCTCATTTTGAAAGGGCATAGTGACTCAAATTCATGCGTTGTATAACTATTGAAATTAGCACTTTTCACCAGGGATGAATTTATCTCAGTATCTACAAGTGCCCTGGGCACATACAGAGGGTTCTTAGCAGTGGGCCCTGAACATGAAATGAGCAACCAGACCCTAACTGCTTGCTTTGAAGGTGTCACTTAAACAAGATTTTCTGTGTGTTCCTCCCCCCAGGTGTCCCACCTCCACTCCTAGGGAAAAAACCCAAACCAAACTCCTCCAAAAAACTGCATGTGCTGCCTGAGGTCTTTGAAGGGAACCAGATTTATGCTAAACTCCATGAACAAAGCATCCTGAAAATAGAAATTCAGATGTTTGCTTTCATGGGTACCTGAATTCCAAAACAAATATAAACAAACACTTCTTATATGCCAAGAAATATTTTAAAGGTAGTTAATGGTAAATTAAACAGAAATTCGTGACTCTTTTGTGGTGAGTGTTGCAGCAGAGGACTGTCATCTTCTTCAGTCCTGCATTTTTAGAGTGCTGTTGAGAAATGTGCATCCAAAGGGCCAGTATGGCTCGGTAATTGGCTAATCCTTCATCACTCCGAATGCCGTCCCACAGCGGGAAACCAAGACAACGTCGAGGCTGTCTTCGGAATAGAATCCCGCACAACTGGAGGCTGACTTCTGCTGAACTCTGTCCCTGGAAGCTTGTGCCGGCTGGCTGGGGACCCGGAGCTGGCGGAGCGGGCAGTGAGGAGCCGTGGCCCCGCGCGGGCACGTGGGCAGGGGGCTGCGGGCTGTGCTGCACAGCTCCCAGCCGGCAGCGCCGAAGGACACCTTTTCAACCAGGGGCGAAAGGCCATGCCAAACATTTCCAGGGTTGTTCTTATTTAGAAGGGGAACTTGCTGAGATCTATACAAATCAGTGTTTGCCACACTCTCATTTCGGGGAGAGTGGTGGTAGATGGGTCACAGTATTGGAAATAATTATTTAATTTTTAATTGTAGAGCAAAAGGACACTGTAAGCATAACATTGTGCATATACTTTTATATCAATTTAGTATGCTTTTAAAATCCATTTTGTATTCTTTCCTCTTACGTAAGTGAATTCGTAAGTTCTCTCTCATTCTTGCAGATTGGGCTGGAATTCTGAGCTACGGGCTGGGACCTCATTATCAGACATTGCCATGCAAGGCAGTGCTTACTTAGCCAGCCAAACAGCAGCTGAATTGCACCTTATCAGCTGTGCTCAAACAGCGCATTTCACCACCCGGGTGGCTGAAACGTGCTTCTTTTCAGATGCCTATTCAGATTCATGGCAGACTCTTTGCATATGCACCACCTGCAAACAAGAGCTCCCGAGTGACTGCTGTCCATAGTTCTGCTGTCTCCAGCGGCAGGGAATGAATGTCACAGCTGGTGGAGTTAAAGGCATCGATTATCAGTGTAGTACCAATCATTCTCCATAATTCTGGATCATGACAAATCCTTGTATTATTACATTTATAATACATAAAGTGTTTGAGGAAAAAACCCAACCCCCTTTATTTTCATATGAGGATGATGTTGACAAACTAGCACGGGAGATAAATTTGTAGAAAACATGCCAATCACAAAACACTCCAAGAACAGCTTTCAGACACGTTTAACCTATCTTGTATTCACTTAGCCACCCAACAGGAACCTCCATAAACCCACATGAATTCTGTTTGAGGAGGTTTGGTTTAGCATAACTGGGTGCCAGAGCAGCTAAGCTCTGGCTGAGACACCTGGGAGCCATTAGTTTCCCGGAGACTAAAGAGTGGCTTTTGGGAACGGCTGATGATTTGCCTTGCATCACTTCCTCAGGTGTTCTGCATACCTCCGGGGATTCTTAGTGGCCAGCCGGGTGCTCGGTCCTCCTGCCTGCTCAGCGTTGTTCCTGCTCCAGGGACTACACGCCAGAACAGCTTCTCTGCTGCCAGACCTTTGCCTGGCTCTTGTCTACGCTTCATCTGCTCTTTGGTACCTCTCTGGGAACAAGGGAAGTAAGAGCAAACAAATTAAACTCTGTAATTCCACCTGCATTCATTTGTGTATCCGATTTGTAAACCCAGCGAAGGAGGCAATGTAACACAGCTGTTAGGGAACTGAATTGGTAGGAAGAACTCTCCCTTGGAGCAAGTGAAAGTATCATTTTTGTGATTGTAGCATCAGATTCTGCTCCAGTTCATGATGAGAGGATTTGCTGGGGATGAATTTGTGCTGGTCATACTTCCATCTTTCTGTTACTGGCATGTTTTTATTCCTTTAAAAACCACACTTTGCATCAGTTTATCTAATTGGGATCTGAAACCTTTTGATGTCATATAAGCATTTATTGTCATTAAAATTGTCCGTGGGGTATTGACATTTTCAGGCTGTTTTGTAAAGTGGCCTTTTACACAGGGTGGGGGAAGTGCCATAGTGTGGTACACAGGTGGTTTAATTTCAGCTTTGTTTTCTTTGGTTGAACCTTGTGTACAAGTTGCAGTGATTTAAGAAGGTCTGACTACAGGAAACACGGAAGAATAAAAATGGGAGGCAAGCTAAGTGATGTTTGGACACAATTTTCTCTTTGTTTTGCCTGTTAAATCACTTCTTTAGCAGACACCTCTGCTATGCCTGTGGGTGGTTAGATCTTTGGCTTAGTGGACTGAAGTCCATATTACCCTCACACGCTCTTTAAGGCAAGCTGTGTTTGTTTTCACTGTGCTTTTAATGCAACCTGCATCCTAACAGAGAGTATTGCTTCTTTGCTGTTGCATGCCAGAAGTAAATTTTTACTTCTTCAGTGAGCTGTTTTCTGGCAATCCCTCACTTTCTTGAGGGAGAGATGGTGGCCCACAGAACACAAAACAAGTTCATAGATAGCCAGAGTTAACTGTAGGACTTTTTGCAGGTGGTAGTGGACGCCACTCCTATTTTAGTCTTGGTATAGCTTTTTAAGAAAAATGGAGAGAGGGTGGAATAGTTTCATGGCTTGGGTTTGTCACATGGACCACTGACCTCAGCTAATATAAACCTAAGCTGTAAATGCACCTTGCTACTAAAGCAACTTCTGTCTTCTCCACAGCAGTTTTACGATCTTTTAAAGTATAACATACCTGTAAATGAACCCCTGAGGAACACCTCAGTGTGGCTCTTTGTCTTTATTTGGATATTATGAAGTTCACTTTCCACTGCTGCACAAAGAGGGGCAGCTAATGAGGGACATACTTCTCATGTGTGCCACTTGGTACTTTCATGGGGTGGGTAAATCTGAATTGCCTTAAATTGGCACACATCTACCGCTATTTCTAATATAGCGAGAGCAGTCTAATTAATTCTAACATTAATCTATATAGTAGATCTGAATTTAAATATTTTTGTTTCTAAATCATTATTTCACTCCAATTGTTTTATCTCAAGAGCAGTATTTCCCACCCAGGACTGGGAAAGTTCTGATATCAGCATAGTGGATGGGAGATGATGTCTTAAGACAGAGGATAATTTTTGTCTGTCAGTGTCTTATCTGTGGTTGATTTAGGACACTACTGGTCATATTAACAAGGTCTCTGATTTGGATGCAAAGCCTTATAACCCAGGTTACTGCCAGCTACAGATACCACTGACTTCAACTGAAGTGAGGATTTCAGACAGTAAAATTCAAGATTTAGGATGAGACGTGTTTGGGGCTTTTTTTTCAGAATAAATGTTCTTGGCACCTGGGAGAGCAGGGTCTCACACCGTATCTAAAACTGAGCCTGCAGAAATGGAAGTACACAACTTTCAGAGGACATTGAGGATTTCTGTCCCGAGCTTGCGATGGTTTATTTTTCTGAACTGAAGATGAAGGTTCCATGGCCCTTATTACTTTCATTTAGCATGGTTGTCCATGCTGCTGCAAATTCAAACCCAAGGGCCTGAATAAAGAGCCCCCTTATCTCTTAAATCTCTGCTGATTTGCAGTCTAGTGTTGGCCCAGCCTCATTAGACAAACAGTACCCAGGTACACTTACTTATAAAAGGTTAAAAAAAAAGTAGGGAGCAGAATATTCTGAAATATTTATGTTCTTTATTGTTGAGGTGAGACAAGTATGGGTAACTTTAGAGCTGAAGCTTCACTGCCTACTGAGTGTTTAGAAATATTTTGCCTGCTGAGTTCTCTAAAAATAAATGTGAATGTTCTGTTGTTAAAAATTATTAATACTTTTGACTCGTAAGCATAAAAGGAAACTTTTATTTACAGAACTTAGATTAGTATGTAAATACAGATTTAACATTGTAAATGGAAAACTGGAACAGTGTCTCAGAGATTCTATGTGACTGCCCTATTTATTTTAGCAGTTAACACAGCATGAGACTAGAGGCTGCTAGTAAATTGTGCCTTTAGGATATGAAAAATTCAATTGCCTAATAGCAGTAATTTTAAAATAAATATTCTATTAGTAATAGAGTTAGAAACATTACTCCAGATATTCTTTCACTGTTTGCTACTGAATGAATGGATATTTAATGAATGGGACTTTTCAGTTTTTCCAAACTTTAGGTAGAGACTTCTTATTTTAATGTGAAGTTTTTTCTTGGTTTTCTATATATTCAGACTTCATCCAGTGCACAGTGTTTCCTGTAAGTGCCACACTTTCAGCAACTGATCCCTTTTTGCATGCAGGAAAACCTTTCTGGATTCTTGGTTCTGGGTACTGAATAGACTGTGAAAAAACATAAAAAACATCTTTTCCTTGCTTTAGGGCTTACTTATGCCAGTTTCTAGCTTTTCGTATGTTGGTTACATGCACTTGAACACCTTGACTTCTGATAAAAATACCACTTTCTTGTCAGCTGAGACCACAAAATTTTTTTTGTCAGCATCTCTTTTCCTTCTGTCCTGAGGGAAGAGGAGAGTTTTTTCTATCCTGTAATCTGACTTGGGTTTGCCTTGAAATCATCATCAGGCTGTTGAAAACAACCTGTGGAAGACAAGAAATGGAGATGGACTGGGGGAAACTGGTAAAAAACAGGAGGAAGGTTACTATTTTATTTACTGTTCCAAGTTGCTTGGATTCTTAAGAAGTCAGTCTTTTTGGTATTTTGGTTAAAATATATAAAGTAATATAAGACAATTTCCTTTCTTTAGCCTGCCCATGAATGTTTTCCTTATCATAAATGCCATTGCTTCCTGCTGGCAGGAGGTGAGTGGCTGCCTGACTCTGGCTTCCACCTGTTTGTGCTGAACAAAAACGGCGTATCAACAGCTTTCTCCTTTTGTATGAATGGTTTTTAGAAAGCTGAAACTTGGCCTTCTGGATATCAAATATCCTATTTTAGGAATTCAGCATAGGATTCTGGACAGTAAAATGCGACAAATTTCTGTTAACTTCAATAAAAAGGACGTTTTTGTCAGGAGAGGTGAGCCAGTGCCTTCAACTCTTAGGATGACTATTGGGTAGTTAGTTGCCGGAGATAGGCAGTCTCTTTGACGGCTTTAATGTGTTATTTTCACATTGACTAGTCTGGGTGGATTTTCCCTTGCAGCATCACTGATTTCTCAAATGCTCAGATGCATTTTATGTATTCAGGCAATTTTTTACTGAAAACAGTGCCTTGGTGTTCATTTGGTGTGTTAGCATTTAGAATTCCTTTCCATTTATAACTACCTATACATCGATATATCAAGTTATTTCTCTGCATCTTCCAGGTCTTTATTGAAAACGAAACTCAATACTGAGCTCCACACATCCTCCTACTTTCTTCCTTTGTATAATTTTTTGTTTTCAGTGCTTCATTTAGATTTCAGGTCAGTTGTTTATAATTTCTTCCATGCCAACTTGAACCACTTATTTCAAGTAAAACATAATGCTTTGCTGAAATTCAGGTGGTATTGTAGAACAAGACAATAACACAAACAAATTATTAATAAGAATCGAGTAAAAGTAGCGCTGCTTTTTCACTTTCTGACACAAAATTCTCGAAGTAATTCTGAAACTGGAGCCTGTAGCTATAGGATACAGCCAGATGCATCTGGGAGATCTTGATCCATGCTGATATTCATGTGCAGCAGCAGCCAGAAATTACTGAAGAATTCTGGTCAGCCATCTTACCCTCATTTACTTGTACTGCAAGGTAAGCAGGCTCCTCATGAAATCCTGGACTATGGCCACTGCCTGCTATTCCCATCCAGCCAAAAGGAAAGAGGCTCAAGGGAGGCTTCTGGCCAGGAGTGGTGGTAGTTCAATGTACATCCAAATGTGAGGAAGATACAAATGGCCAAGACACAAGACTGCGTGTTCTTGCTTGCAGACGACGTGTAACTCAATTTTTTTTCTGGTATAATTGAGTGGGTCTAACTGGGACATGAGCCCTGAGCGTGAGAGCATGGCTGGCTCAGCCAAGACTTTAGAGGGCCTTTGGTGTCCATGAACAAGGGCAGTTCTTTGCTTGTGCTTGCACCTCTTTCTGCTTGTAGCATTTAAAAATACACTCAAGAGCAATCACCAGAAGGCAGGAAACCTTTAAGCACCAGAACTGATGAATCCATTAGTAAAGGAGGGAGGAAGTAGGAAAAGGAAGTGAGGAACGATGCATTTTGGGAAGAGACCTACCATTTTGTTATCTTTGGTACTTCGCACAAAGTGGGTTTGTGCCTAGGGCTTGTGGCCCTAGGCACTATTTTATCTGCAAGAGTAATTGAAGGAACGTGTGTACGTATATTAGTTTATTATTTTTTGTATTTCATTTATTAATTTTCCCCAAGCTGAGCAACGTAAGTAGTTCAAATGCAGCAGCTGTGGTGACACCAGGAAGTAATTATTTCAGGAAGCTTGCAAATGTGCCCTTATTAAACAAACTGAGGTGGGTTGTTTTTGTTTGTTTTAAGTAAAGCAACAAGAAAAGAACTGGAAAGTTGCCACCCTCATAGGATGCAGTACAGGACACAAGTGAAGGAAAAAATTTATGATTATGTCCCCAGTAAGGAGACAGTTGTCTCCTGGAAGGAGAGAAAAAACACACAAAAGCTCAGTTTTTTGTGTGCCTTTTGGGGAACAATTCACCTTCAGACTTGCTGTTCCTTTAATATATATTTCTGTTTTTGTTTTTACGTCACTGCTTTGCAGTATTTTGAAAGGAGAATGTATGTCTGAAAGGTTTTCTTTATAGAAAATCCAAAGAAAAAACTGCATCAGCAAATGGCTTATTGATGCATTAAAAAAAAGAGTATGTGATGTACATTGAACATTGTGAAAATCTAAGCTGAGATCTGTCTGCCAGATCAGCCCTGGTGAAACTGGGGGAGATGGACTGAGGTGACTATAAATCGGCCCCTCTTTCAATCCAGATAGATCTGTCTGAGTATGGCAAGAAGAACAGGATGGAAATAGGACAAACTTCCAGTATATCTTCAGCAACTGGTTCATTTAAAGCACTTCATATTTGACGTATAGATTTTTCTTTTTTTCTTTTTTCTNTTTTTTTTTTTTTTTTTTTTTTTTTTTTTTTTTTTTTTTTTTTTTTTTTTTTTTTTTTTAAAAAAAAAAAAAAAAAAAAAAAAAAAAAGGCCCATACAGAAGTAGCTTTTGAACAGAAACAAATTTTAGGATTGAAAGAAAAGTTGAACTCCTTCCAATAAATGACTGAAGACAATGTAGGAGGCTGAAGAAGGTTGTTAAGAGTACTCTGAGAGGAGGAAAGTGAATGTGCAAATATTTCTGCCTTCTGCTCTAGCAAGACTGTGCTGACCATGAATTTTGGCTTTGAATCCATTTGCCCCTTCCCTTCTCTCAAGCATGTAACTCTTTGTAGAGAACTATTTTTCTGGAATTTTATTGTTATATGGATTCTTCTCCATTTGGAAGAATGTTGCTCAGTTAATTATATGAAATACAGTAGAGAAACCAGTGTGTTTTCAAAGAAATTTGGTTCTAATATTGCACTATAACATCCTATGACTTAGAAACAATTTAATACTGCAGTGTAGGTTTTTCAGATATGTAAAATTTCAGCCATCGCCTTTAAAGCATTTGTATTGTTTGGATGTAAATTTTGGATGAAGGAGTGTTGGATTGCTCCTCTTAACCATGTAAAAAAGATTAGATCAATCTGAGCAACCAGCCTGAAGTATTCTTCTTGCTATTTATGAATCAGAACAGTGCTCATTTTTCGGTATCTCTGCAAAGGCATCCAAAGTGTTTATGTTGCTTTCAGGGTGCTGTACCACCAGTCCTGGCTGGAGGCAGCTGAAGTGGGCATGTGGATAATGTAGTGAAGGTGGTTTTCTGTTTCTTTTATCTATTTTGCTTTTCCGCTTTCTGCATTTGCTCCAGTGTTACGGTTGTTGTCAGCCTCAGAGTGGATAGCTTGTGGGCGCAACTGAATTCTTACTTATCATTTCATACATGTCACAGATAAAAATATATTTCTGTGAGAAAGTGTTTATTGTAGTCTTGATCAAACCGCTCTGTGTTCATTTTGATGATGATATCCAAATGATCACAGTGCAAACTGTTAGTTTAAGTCCCTTTTGATTTAAATTAGGAATGAAATTCTCTCTAATTCTGCCTGGTTGCAGGCAGTCCAATACTTTGATAGCATGTTTGTGTTGCAACCTGCCCTCTCCTCCAGCTGCTCAGGCATAAAACAATCAAATGTTGGTCTGAGGAGACAGAGGTACCTATTACTGGTGACCCAGTGTTTGGGCTGAGGTTGTTAAACAGAGGATTCACATTTCCTGAGGAATGGGAGCTGAATGGCTGTGAGAGCCCAAGAAGGAATGGAGCAGGAGGGACCTGCTGGGAAGGAGGCACTACTGACGCCACTCAATCTAATGTCACACTCTCCCATGTAAAATTATTTTAAAGACTAAAAGCTCAGCTGCACTATCACCAGTCCTTTGGAATGAGGATCCCTCTTTTGATTCATGCAAAGCTGCTTGCTCCTAACTGGAGTTTGCATTCTGTTAAAATGTATTTGTGCTCTGACACATCAGACCACGCTTTCTGAGCTCCCTCTGCACTGGTCAGACCTGGGAGCTTCTTTGGTTTGCCAGCCCAGATAACGCATGCAGAGGGCTGAAAACCAAGCCAGGTGTTTGCAACTTTGTGCATCTTCAAGAGTGGAAACAAATGCTGTTCCCAGATGACCTTGAGCAACACTTGGGCCTTGTAATGGGGTAACAAGTCACACCTGTCTCATCCCATCACCTGCTGGGCAGTGGCATAGGTGTTACA
Organism: Rhagologus leucostigma; assembly: GCA_013397725.1. Lineage (NCBI taxonomy): Eukaryota > Metazoa > Chordata > Aves > Passeriformes > Rhagologus > Rhagologus leucostigma. The sequence goes on from VZTD01001820.1 coordinate 108,674, forward strand.
GATCATGGAGCTGGATTTTGGGCCATGATTGTCCTTGTCTTTTTGGGTGTGTGTAATGCACAATGGTGAGCTGCCCCGTGGCATGTTCTGCAGCCAGTGGCTGCTCAGGAAAATGCCTGGAATAGCAGACATACTGCCTGTTTAAAGAAAGAAAAAAAAGTGAATCAGCATATTGACCTTACTGAAACATGTAAATCACTTGCTAGGCCTCAATTTCTGAAATAAATTCCCACAATGTCTGTATTAATTATTTCAGAAATTATTAAAAGGATTTGTGGGATTATTCTGAGCTCAGACAGCAGTAAGTGTCAGGCTTTTAATTGAGGAGGTGTGGAAACCAGCAACAGTGGACTATCTTGAATAACCATGTTGGGTTTTGTCCTTGGAAGGCTTTCTCACCCTGGACTGTGTGTTGTTCTTTTTTTCTCACATGTTAATAGTACTTTTATAGGTTTCACTGGTTAAAAAACTCCCATGTTTTAATAGAGAAAAAAACCACCAGTTTTTGTATCCTTTTAAGTGATTTTATTTGAGAAATTAAGTTTTCAGCACTGCTTCAAAAATCAAAAATAAATAATAGCTTTTGAGTTTTGGAGGGTATTGTGAACTCTGGTGTTTGTGTTGTCTGGTTTTGGAGTCTGTCACAATTAGTAAGTCAAAAATATGTTTTTTTTTATTTTAAGTTGTCTGAATGCTTGTTGGAAGTCATTACATATTTCTAAAAATTTGAAGTGCAAGTAAAATTGAAGTCATTGCAAAGTACTTTAGGAGAGAACAGATGGGAAAACAATGCTATGCCATGATGTGTTCTTTATCCTTTCTAGAAGTCGCTGAGACTATTCTGCTTGAACCTCCTCTGATCACTCAGCTGTTTGCTTAGTGAAAGGACAAAGGAGTGACAATAAGGCAGAAAATGCCATTGCACTGCTATCTCCACCTGCCTGTCAGAGCTGCGCCTTGTGTACCGCAGGTGCTGTGTTTATGCCATCATCGGGCGAGCAGACGAGACGAGCCCCTTCACGGATCGGCCTTGGGAGCTGCCGGCGGAGGGCTGCCGGCGGCTGCGAGCACCCCGCGCTCCCGCCTGCAGC